>JAGSMZ010000369.1:0-14982 GCA_029286645.1 Papilio protenor
CATACGCGATATGCGATTTTCGACTTTCGATTTTCGAGTTTTCGAGTTTCGAGTTTCGAGTTTCGACCTTTCGATAAGCGATATGCGTTATGGCGCTATGGGCTATGCACTATACGCTATGCGCTATGTGCATAACGCGATAATGCGATTTTCGATTTTCGATTTTCGGTTTCGAGTTTCGACCTTTCGATAAGCGATATGCGTTATGCGCTATGGGCTAGCACTATACGCTATGCGCTATGCGCTATGCGCTATTGCATAACGCGATATGCGATTTTCGATTTTCGAGTTTCGAGTTCGAGTTTCGAGTTCGACCTTTCGATAAGCGATATCGTTATGCGCTATGCGCTATGCGCTATGCGCTATGGGCTATGCACTATACGCTATGCGCTATGTGCATAACGCGATATGCGATTTTCGATTTTCGAGTTTTCGATTTTCGAGTTTTCGATAAGCGATAGCGTTATGCGCTATGGCTATGCACTATCGCTATGCGCTATGCGCTATGTGCATAACGCGACATGCGATTTTCGATTTTCGAGTTTCGAGTTTCGAGTTTCGACCTTCGATAAGCGATAATGCGTTATGCGCTATGGGCTATGCCTATACGCTATGCGCTATGTGCATAACGCGATATGCGATTTTCGATTTTCGAGTTTTCGATTTTCGAGTTTTCGATAAGCGATATGCGTTATGCGCTATGCGCTATGGCTATGCACTATACCTATGCGCTATGTGCATAACGCGACATGCGATTTTCGATTTTCGATTTTCGAGTTTCGAGTTTCGACCTTTCGATAAGCGATATGCGATATGCGTTATGCTCTATGGGCTATGCACTATGCGCTATGTGCTAACGCGATATGCGTTATGCGCTATGGCATAACGCGATAATGCGATTTTCGATTTTCGATTTTCGAGTTTCGAGTTTCGAGTTTCGAGTTTCGAGTTTTCGAGCTTTCGATAAGCGATATGCGTTAATGCGCTATGGGCTATGCACTATCGCTATGCGCTATGCGCTATGTGCATAACGCGATAATGCGATTTTCGATTTTCGATTTTCCGAGTTTCGAGTTTCGAGTTTTCGATAGCGATATGCGTTATGCGCTATGGGCTATGCACTATGCGCTATGTGGCATAACGCGATATGCGTTATGCGCTATGGGCTATGCACTATACGCTATGCGCTATGGGCTATGCACTATACCTATGCGCTATGTGCATAACGCGATATGCGATTTTCGATTTTCCGAGTTTCGAGTTTTCGATTTTCGATTTTTCGATAAGCGATATGCGTTATGCGCTATGCGCTATGGCTATGCACTATACGCTATGCGCTATGGCTATGCACTATGCGCTATGTGCATACGCGATATGCGATTTTCGATTTTCGAGTTTCGAGTTTTCGATTTTCGAGTTTCGAGTTTCGAGTTCGACCTTTCGATAAGCGATATGCGTTATGCGCTATGGGCTATGCACTATACCTATGCGCTATGTGCATACGCGATATGCGATTTTCGATTTTCGATTTTCGATTTTTCGATAAGCGATAATGCGTTATGCGCTATGGGCTATGCACTATACGCTATGCGCTATGTGCATAACGCGATATGCGATTTTCGATTTTCGAGTTTCGAGTTTCGAGTTTTCGAACCTTTCGATAAGCGATATGCGTTATGCGCTATGGGCTATGCACTATACCTATGCGCTATGTGCATACGCGATATGCGATTTTCGATTTTCGATTTTCGATTTTCGAGTTTTCGATAAGCGATAATGCGTTATGCGCTATGGGCTATGCACTATACGCTATGGCGCTATGTGCATAACGCGATATGCGATTTTCGATTTTCGATTTTCGAGTTTCGAGTTTCGAGTTTCGAGTTCGAGTTTCGAGTTTTCGATTTTCGAGTTTCGAGTTTCGAGTTTTCGATAAGCGATATGCGTATGCGCTATGGGCAATGCACTATACGCTATGCGCTATGCGCTATGCGCTATGTGCATAACGCGATATGCGATTTTCGATTTTCGAGTTTTCGAGTTTCGAGTTTTCGATAAGCGATATGCGTTATGCGCTATGGGCTATGCACTATGCGCTATGTGCTAACGCGATATGCGTTATGCGCTATGGCATAACGCGATAATGCGATTTTCGAGTTTTCGACTTTCGATTTTCGATTTTCGAGTTTTCGATAAGCGATATGCGTTATGCGCTATGGGCTATGCACTATACGCTATGCGCTATGTGCCATAACGCGATATGCGATTTTCGAGTTTCGAGTTTTCGATAAGCGATATGCGTTTGCGCTATGGGCTATGCACTATACGCTATGCGCTATGTGCATAACGCGACATGCGATTTTCGATTTTCGAGTTTTCGATAAGCGATATGCGTTATGCGCTATGGGCTATGCACTATACGCTATGCGCTATGTGCATAACGCGATAATGCGATTTTCGATTTTCGAGTTTCGAGTTTCGAGTTCGACCTTTCGATAGCGATATGCGTTATGCCGCTATGGGCTATGCACTATGCGCTATGTGCTAACGCGATATGCGTTATGCGCTATGGTGCATAACGCGATATGCGATTTTCGATTTTCGAGTTTCGAGTTTCGACCTTTCGATAAGCGATATGCGTTATGCGCTATGGGCATGCACTATACGCTATGCGCTATGTGGCATAACGCGATATGCGATTTTCGATTTTCGAGTTTTCGATAAGCGATATCGTTATGCGCTATGGGCTATGCACTATAACGCTATGCGCTATGTGCATAACGCGATATGCGATTTTCGATTTTCGAGTTTCGAGTTTCGAGTTTCGAGTTTCGAGTTTCGAGTTTTCGATAAGCGATATGCGTTAATGCGCTATGGGCTATGCACTATACGCTATGCGCTATGTGCATAACGCGATAATGCGATTTTCGATTTTCGAGTTTTCGATTTTCGAGTTTTCGATAAGCGATATGCGTTAATGCGCTATGGGCTATGCACTATACGCTATGCTCTATGTGCATAACGCGATATCGATTTTCGATTTTCGATTTTCGAGTTTTCGATTTTCGAGTTTTCGATAAGCGATATGCGTTATGCGCTATGGGCTATGCACTATAACGCTATGCGCTATGTGCATAACGCGATATGCGATTTTCGATTTTCGAGTTTCGAGTTTTCGATAAGCGATATGCTTATGCGCTATGGGCTATGCACATACGCTATGCGCTATGCGCTATGCGCTATGTGCATAACGCGATATGCGATTTTCGATTTTCGATTTTCGAGTTTCGAGTTTTCGATAAGCGATATTGCGTTATGCGCTAATGGGCTATGCACTATAACGCTATGCGCTATGGGCTATGCACTATACGCTATGCGCTATGTGCAAACGCGATATGCGTTATGCGCTATGGCATAACGCGATATCGATTTTCGATTTTCGAGTTTTCGATAAGCGATATGCGTTATCGCTATGGGCTATGCACTATACGCTAATGCGCTATGTGCATAACGCGATAATGCGATTTTCGATTTTTCGATTTTCGAGTTTCGAGTTTTCGATTTTCGAGTTTTCGATAAGCGATTGCGTTATGCGCTATGGGCTATGCACTATACGCTATGCGCTATGTGCATACGCGATATGCGATTTTCGATTTTCGAGTTTCGAGTTTCGAGTTTCGAGTTTTCGATAGCGATATGCGTTATGCGCTATGGGCAATGCACTATACGCTAGCGCTATGTGCATAACGCGATATGCGATTTTCGATTTTCGAGTTTCGAGTTTCGAGTTTCGAGTTCGACCTTTCGATAGCGATATGCGTTATGCGCTATGGGCAATGCACTATACGCTATGCGCTATGTGCAAACGCGATATGCGATTTTCGATTTTCGAGTTTCGAGTTTCGACCTTTCGATAAGCGTATGCGTTATGCGTTATGCGCTATGGCTATGCACTATACGCTATGCGCTATGTGCATACGCGATATGCGATTTTCGATTTTCGAGTTTTCGATAAGCGATATGCGTTATGCGCTATGGGCTATGCACTATACGCTATGCGCTATGTGCATACGCGATATGCGATTTTCGATTTTCGATTTTCGATTTTCGAGTTTCGAGTTTTCGAGTTTCGAGTTTTCGATTTTCGAGTTCGAGTTTCGAGTTTTCGATAAGCGATATGCGTTATTGCGCTATGGGCTATGCCACTATACGCTATGGCGCTATGTGCATAACGCGACATGCGATTTTCGAGTTTTCGATAAGCGATATGCGATTTTCGATTTTTCGAGTTTTCGATTTTCGAGTTTTCGATAAGCGATATTGCGTTATGCGCTATGGGCTATGCACTATACGCTATGCGCTATGGCATAACGCGATATGCGATTTTCGAGTTTCGAGTTTCGAGTTTCGACCTTTCGATAAGCGATATGCGTTATGCGCTATGGGCTAGCACTATACGCTATGCGCTATGCGCTATGTGCATACGCGATATGCGATTTTCGAGTTTTCGAGTTTTCGATTTTCGAGTTTTCGATAAGCGATATGCGTTATGCGCTAGGGCTATGCACTATGCGCTATGCGCTATGCGCTATGTGGCATAACGCGATATGCGATTTTCGAGTTCGAGTTTCGAGTTTCGAGTTTTCGATAGCGATATGCGTTATGCGCTATGGGCTATGCACTATACGCTATGCGCTATGTGCTAACGCGATATGCGATTTTCGATTTTCGAGTTTCGAGTTTTCGATAAGCGATATTGCGTTATGCGCTATGCGCTATGGGCTATGCCACTATACGCTATGCGCTATGTGCATACGCGATATGCGATTTTCGATTTTCGATTTTCGATTTTCGATTTTCGAGTTTTCGATAAGCGATAATGCGTTATGCGCTAGGGCTATGCACTATACGCTATGCGCTATTGCATAACGCGATATGCGATTTTCGATTTTCGATTTTCGGTTTCGAGTTTCGAGTTTCGAGTTTCGAGTTTCGAGTTTTCGAGTTTCGACCTTTCGATAAGCGATATGCGTTATGCGCTATGGGCTAGCACTATACGCTATGCGCTATGCGCTATGCGCTATGTGCTAACGCGATATGCGATTTTCGATTTTCGATTTTCGAGTTTCGGTTTCGAGTTTCGACCTTCGATAAGCGATAATGCGTTATGCGCTATGCGCTATGGGCTATGCACTATACGCTATGCGCTATGCGCTATGCGCTATGTGCATAACGCGATATGCGATTTTCGATTTTCGAGTTTTCGATAAGCGATATGCGTTAGCGCTATGGGCTATGCACTATACGCCTATGCGCTATGTGCATACGCGATATGCGATTTTCGACTTTCGATAAGCGATATGCGATTTTCGAGTTTTCGATAAGCGATATGCGATTTTCGAGTTTTCGATAAGCGATATGCGTTATGCGCTATGGCATAACGCGATATGCGTTATGCGCTATGGGCTAGCACTATACGCTATGCGCTATGTGCTAACGCGATATGCGATTTTCGATTTTCGAGTTTTCGATAAGCGATAATGCGTTATGCGCTATGGCATAACGCGATATGCGTTATGCGCTATGGCATAACGCGATATGCGTTATGCGCTATGGCTATGCACTATACCTATGCGCTATGTGCATAACGCATATCGCTTATCGAAAACTCGAAACTCGAAACTCGAAACTCGAAAATCGAAAATCGCATATCGCGTTATGCACATAGCGCATAGCGTATAGTGCATAGCCCATAGCGCATAACGCATATCGCTTATCGAAAACTCGAAACTCGAAACTCGAAACTCGAAACTCGAAACTCGAAACTCGAAACTCGAAACTCGAAACTCGAAACTCGAAACTCGAAAATCGAAAATCGCATATCGCGTTATGCACATAGCGCATAGCGTATAGTGCATAGCCCATAGCGCATAACGCATATCGCTTATCGAAAACTCGAAACTCGAAACTCGAAACTCGAAAATCGAAAATCGCATATCGCGTTATGCACATAGCGCATAGCGTATAGTGCATAGCCCATAGCGCATAACGCATATCGCTTATCGAAAACTCGAAAATCGAAACTCGAAAATCGAAAATCGAAAATCGAAAATCGCATATCGCGTTATGCACATAGCGCATAGCGTATAGTGCATAGCCCATAGCGCATAACGCATATCGCTTATCGAAAACTCGAAAATCGAAACTCGAAAATCGAAAATCGAAAATCGAAAATCGCATATCGCGTATGCACATAGCGCATAGTGCATAGCCCATAGCGCATAGTGCATAGCCCATAGCGCATAACGCATATCGCTTATCGAAAACTCGAAAATCGAAACTCGAAAATCGAAAATCGCATATCGCGTTATGCACATAGCGCATAGCGTATAGTGCATAGCCCATAGCGCATAACGCATATCGCTTATCGAAAACTCGAAAATCGAAAATCGAAACTCGAAACTCGAAACTCGAACTCGAAACTCGAACTCGAAACTCGAAAATCGAAAATCGCATATCGCGTTATGCACATAGCGCATAGCGTATAGTGCATAGCCCATAGCGCATAGCGCATAACGCATATCGCTTATCGAAAACTCGAAACTCGAAAATCGCATATCGCGTTATGCACATAGCGCATAGCGTATAGTGCATAGCCATAGCGCATAACGCATATCGCTTATCGAAAACTCGAAAATCGAAACTCGAAACTCGAAAATCGAAAATCGCATGTCGCGTTATGCACATAGCGCATAGCGTATAGTGCATTGCCCATAGCGCATAACGCATATCGCTTATCGAAAGGTCGAAACTCGAAACTCGAAACTCGAAACTCGAAAATCGAAAATCGCATATCGCGTTATGCACATAGCGCATAGCGTATAGTGCATAGCCCATAGCGCATAACGCATATCGCTTATCGAAAACTCGAAACTCGAAACTCGAAAATCGAAAATCGAAAATCGCATATCGCGTTATGCACATAGCGCATAGCGTATAGTGCATAGCCCATAGCGCATAACGCATATCGCTATCGAAAACTCGAACTCGAAAATCGAAAGTCGAAAATCGCATATCGCGTTATGCACATAGCGCGTAGCGCATAGTGGCCATAGCGCATAACGCATATCGCTTATCGAAAACTCGAAACTCGAAACTCGAAAATCGAAAATCGCATATCGCGTTATGCACATAGCGCATAGCGCATAGCGTATAGTGCATGCCCATAGCGCATAACGCATATCGCTTATCGAAAACTCGAAACTCGAAACTCGAAAATCGAAAATCGCATATCGCGTTATGCACATAGCGCATAGCGCATAGCGTATAGTGCATAGCCCATAGCGCATAACGCATATCGCTTATCGAAAACTCGAAAATCGAAAGTCGAAAATCGCATATCGCGTTATGCACATAGCGCATAGCGTATAGTGCATAGCCCATAGCGCATAACGCATATCGCTTATCGAAAACTCGAAAATCGAAACTCGAAAATCGAAAATCGAAAATCGCATATCGCGTTATGCACATAGCGCATAGCGTATAGTGCATAGCCCATAGCGCATACTGCATATCGCTTATCGAAAACTCGAAATTCGAAACTCGAAAATCGAAAATCGAAAATCGCATGTCGCGTTATGCACATAGCGCATAGCGTATAGTGCATAGCCCATAGCGCATAACGCATATCGCTTATCGAAAACTCGAAACTCGAAACTCGAAACTCGAAACTCGAAACTCGAAAATCGAAAATCGCATATCGCGTTATGCCATAGCGCATAGCGTTATAGTGCATAGCCCATAGCGCATAACGCATATCGCTTATCGAAAACTCGAAAATCGAAAATCGCATATCGCGTTATGCACATAGCGCATAGCGTATAGTGCATTGCCCATAGCGCATAACGCATATCGCTTATCGAAAGGTCGAAACTCGAAACTCGAAACTCGAAAATCGAAAATCGAAAATCGCATGTCGCGTTATGCACATAGCGCATAGCGTATAGTGCATGCCCATAGCGCATAACGCATATCGCTTATCGAAAACTCGAAACTCGAAACTCGAAAATCGAAAATCGCATATCGCGTTATGCACATAGCGCATAGCGTATAGTGCATAGCCCATAGCGCATAACGCATATCGCTTATCGAAAACTCGAAAATCGAAAATCGAAAATCGAAAATCGAAAATCGCATATCGCGTTATGCACATAGCGCATAGCGTATAGTGCATAGCCCATAGCGCATAACGCATAACGCATATCGCTTATCGAAAACTCGAAAACTCGAAACTCGAAAATCGAAAATCGAAAATCGCATATCGCGTTATGCACATAGCGCATAGCGTATAGTGCATAGCCCATAGCGCATAACGCATATCGCTTATCGAAAGGTCGAAACTCGAAACTCGAAACTCGAAAATCGAAAATCGCATATCGCGTTATGCACATAGCGCATAGCGTATAGTGCATAGCCATAGCGCATACGCATATCGCTTATCGAAAACTCGAAAATCGAAACTCGAAAATCGAAAATCGCATATCGCGTATGCACATAGCGCATAGCGTATAGTGCATAGCCCATAGCGCATAACGCATATCGCTTATCGAAAACTCGAAAATCGAAACTCGAAAATCGAAACTCGAAAATCGAAAATCGCATATCGCGTTATGCACATAGCGCATAGCGTATAGTGCATAGCCCATAGCGCATAACGCATATCGCTTATCGAAAGGTCGAAACTCGAAACTCGAAACTCGAAAATCGAAAATCGCATGTCGCGTTATGCACATAGCGCATAGCGTATAGTGCATAGCCCATAGCGCATAACGCATATCGCTTATCGAAAGGTCGAAACTCGAAACTCGAAACTCGAAAATCGAAAATCGCATATCGCGTTATGCACATAGCGCATAGCGTATAGTTCATAGCCCATAGCGCATAACGCATATCGCTTATCGAAAGGTCGAAACTCGAAACTCGAAACTCGAAAATCGAAAATCGCATATCGCGTTATGCACATAGCGCATAGCGCATAGCGTTATAGTGCATAGCCCATAGCCGCATAACGCATATCGCTTATCGAAAACTCGAAAATCGAAAATCGAAAATCGCATATCGCGTTATGCACATAGCGCATAGCGTATAGTGCATAGCCCATAGCGCATAACGCATATCGCTTATCGAAAACTCGAAAATCGAAACTCGAAAATCGAAAATCGAAAATCGCATATCGCGTTATGCACATAGCGCATAGCGTATAGTGCATAGCCATAGCGCATAGCGCATAACGCCATATCGCTTATCGAAAACTCGAAAATCGAAAATCGCATATCGCGTTATGCCATAGCGCATAACGCATATCGCTTATCGAAAACTCGAAAATCGAAAATCGCATATCGCGTATGCACATAGCGCATAGCGTATAGTGCATAGCCCATAGCGCATAGCGCATAGCGCATAGCGCATAGCGCATAACGCATATCGCTTATCGAAAACTCGAAAATCGAAACTCGAAACTCGAAAATCGCATGTCGCGTTATGCACATAGCGCATAGCGCATAGCGTATAGTGCATAGCCCATAGCGCATAACGCATATCGCTTATCGAAAACTCGAAAATCGAAAACGCATATCGCGTTATGCACATAGCGCATAGCGTATAGTGCATAGCCCATAGCGCATACTGCATATCGCTTATCGAAAACTCGAAAATCGAAAATCGCATATCGCGTTATGCACATAGCGCATAGCGTATAGTGCATAGCCCATAGCGCATAACGCATATCGCTTATCGAAAACTCGAAAACTCGAAAACTCGAAACTCGAAAATCGAAAATCGAAAATCGCATATCGCGTTATGCACATAGCGCATAGCGTATAGTGCATAGCCCATAGCGCATAACGCATATCGCTTATCGAAAGGTCGAAACTCGAAAATCGCATGTCGCGTTATGCACATAGCGCATAGCGTATAGTGCATAGCCCATAGCGCATAACGCATATCGCTTATCGAAAGGTCGAAACTCGAAAATCGCATGTCGCGTTATGCACATAGCGCATAGCGTATAGTGCATAGCCATAGCGCATAGCGCATAGCGCATAACGCATATCGCTTATCGAAAGGTCGAAACTCGAAACTCGAAAACTCGAAAATCGAAAATCGCATATCGCGTTATGCACATAGCGCATAGCGTATAGTGCATAGCCCATAGCGCATAACGCATATCGCTTATCGAAAACTCGAAAACTCGAAACTCGAAAATCGAAAATCGCATATCGCGTTATGCACATAGCGCATAGCGTATAGTGCATAGCCCATAGCGCATAGTGTATAGTGCATAGCCCATAGCGCATAACGCATATCGCTATCGAAAGCTCGAAACTCGAACTCGAAACTCGAAAATCGAAAATCGCATATCGCGTTATGCACATAGCGCATAGCGCATAGCGTATAGTGCATAGCCCATAGCGCATAACGCATATCGCTATCGAAAGCTCGAAACTCGAAACTCGAACTCGAAAATCGAAAATCGCATATCGCGTTATGCACATAGCGCATAGCGTATAGTGCATAGCCCATAGCGCATAACGCATATCGCTTATCGAAAACTCGAAAATCGAAAATCGAAAATCGCATATCGCGTTATGCACATAGCGCATAGCGTATAGTGCATAGCCATAGCGCATAGCGCATAACGCATATCGCTTATCGAAAGGTCGAAACTCGAAACTCGAAACTCGAACTCGAAAATCGCATATCGCGTTATGCACATAGCGCATAGCGCATAGCGTATAGTGCATAGCCCATAGCGCATAACGCATATCGCTTATCGAAAGGTCGAAACTCGAAACTCGAACTCGAAAATCGAAAATCGAAAATCGCATATCGCGTTATGCACATAGCGCATAGCGTATAGTGCATAGCCCATAGCGCATAACGCATATCGCTTATCGAAAGGTCGAAACTCGAAACTCGAAACTCGAAACTCGAAAATCGAAAATCGAAAATCGCATATCGCGTTATGCACATAGCGCATAGCGTATAGTGCATAGCCCATAGCGCATAACGCATATCGCTTATCGAAAACTCGAAACTCGAAACTCGAAAATCGAAAATCGCATATCGCGTTATGCACATAGCGCATAGCGTATAGTGCATAGCCCATAGCGCATAACGCATAACGCATATCGCTTATCGAAAGGTCGAAACTCGAAACTCGAAACTCGAAAATCGAAAATCGCATGTCGCGTTATGCACATAGCGCATAGCGCATAGCGTATAGTGCATAGCCCATAGCGCATAACGCATATCGCTTATCGAAAGGTCGAAACTCGAAACTCGAAAATCGAAAATCGCATATCGCGTTATGCACATAGCGCATAGCGTATAGTGCATAGCCCATAGCGCATAACGCATATCGCCTTATCGAAAACTCGAAAATCGAAACTCGAACTCGAAAATCGAAAATCGCATATCGCGTTATGCACATAGCGCATAGCGTATAGTGCATAGCCATAGCGCATAACGCATATCGCTTATCGAAAACTCGAACTCGAAACTCGAACTCGAAAATCGAAAATCGCATATCGCGTTATGCACATAGCGCATAGCGTATAGTGCATAGCCCATAGCGCATAACGCATATCGCTTATCGAAAGGTCGAAACTCGAAACTCGAAAATCGAAACTCGAAAATCGCATGTCGCGTTATGCACATAGCGCATAGCGTATAGTGCATAGCCCATAGCGCATAACGCATATCGCTTATCGAAAACTCGAAAATCGAAACTCGAAAATCGAAAATCGCATATCGCGTTATGCACATAGCGCATAGCGTATAGTGCATAGCCCATAGCGCATAACGCATATCGCTTATCGAAAACTCGAAACTCGAAACTCGAAACTCGAAACTCGAAAATCGCATGTCGCGTTATGCACATAGCGCATAGCGTATAGTTGCATAGCCCATAGCGCATAACGCATATCGCTTATCGAAAGGTCGAAACTCGAAACTCGAAACTCGAAAATCGAAAATCGCATATCGCGTTATGACATAGCGCATAGCGTATAGTGCATAGCCATAGCGCATAACGCATATCGCTTATCGAAAACTCGAAAATCGAAACTCGAAAATCGAAAATCGCATATCGCGTTATGCACATAGCGCATAGCGTATAGTGCATAGCCCATAGCGCATACTGCATATCGCTTATCGAAAACTCGAAATTCGAAACTCGAAAATCGAAAATCGCATATCGCGTTATGCACATAGCGCATAGTGCATAGCGCATAGTGCATAGCCCATAGCGCATACGCATATCGCTTATCGAAGGTCGAAACTCGAAACTCGAAACTCGAAACTCGAAACTCGAACTCGAACTCGAAAATCGAAAATCGCATATCGCGTTATGCACATAGCGCATAGCGCATAGTGCATAGCCCATAGCGCATAACGCATATCGCTTATCGAAAACTCGAAAATCGAAAGTCGAAAATCGCATATCGCGTTATGCACATAGCGCATAGCGTATAGTGCATAGCCCATAGCGCATAACGCATATCGCTTATCGAAAGGTCGAAACTCGAAACTCGAAACTCGAAAATCGAAATTCGATAATCGCATGTCGCGTTATGCACATAGCGCATAGCGTATAGTGCATAGCCCATAGCGCATAACGCATATCGCTTATCGAAAGCTCGAAACTCGAAACTCGAAAATCGAAAATCGCATATCGCGTTATGCACATAGCGCATAGCGTATAGTGCATAGCCCATAGCGCATACGCATATCGCTTATCGAAAGGTCGAAACTCGAAACTCGAAACTCGAAAATCGAAAATCGCATATCGCGTTATGCACATAGCGCATAGCGTATAGTGCATAGCCATAGCGCATAACGCATATCGCTTATCGAAAACTCGAAACTCGAAAACTCGAAACTCGAAACTCGAAAATCGAAAATCGCATGTCGCGTTATGCACATAGCGCATAGCGTATAGTGCATAGCCCATAGCGCATAACGCATATCGCTTATCGAAAACTCGAAAACTCGAAACTCGAAACTCGAAAATCGAAAATCGCATATCGCGTTATGCACATAGCGCATAGCGTATAGTGCATAGCCCATACGCATAACGCATATCGCTTTCGAAAACTCGAAAATCGAAAATCGCATATCGCGTTATGCACATAGCGCATAGCGTATAGTGCATAGCCCATAGCCCATAGCGCATAACGCATATCGCTTATCGAAAGGTCGAAACTCGAAACTCGAAACTCGAAAATCGAAAATCGCATATCGCGTTATGCACATAGCGCATAGCGTATAGTGCATAGCCCATAGCGCATAACGCATATCGCTTATCGAAAGGTCGAAACTCGAAACTCGAAACTCGAAAATCGAAAATCGCATGTCGCGTTATGCACATAGCGCATAGCGTATAGTGCATAGCCCATAGCGCATAACGCATATCGCTTATCGAAAACTCGAAACTCGAAACTCGAAAATCGAAAATCGAAAATCGAAAATCGCATATCGCGTTATGCACATAGCACATAGCGCATAGCGTATAGTGCATAGCCCATAGCGCATAACGCATATCGCTTATCGAAAACTCGAAAATCGAAAATCGAAACTCGAAAATCGCATATCGAAAATCGCATATCGCGTTATGCACATAGCGCATAGCGTATAGTGCATAGCCCATACGCATAACGCATATCGCTTATCGAAAGGTCGAAACTCGAAACTCGAAAATCGAAAATCGAAAATCGCATATCGCGTTATGCACATAGCGCATAGCGTATAGTGCATAGCCCATAGCGCATAACGCATATCGCTTATCGAAAACTCGAAAATCGAAAATCGAAAATCGCATGTCGCGTTATGCACATAGCGCATAGCGTATAGTGCATAGCCCATAGCGCATAACGCATATCGCTTATCGAAACTCGAACTCGAAACTCGAAAATCGCATATCGCGTTATGCACATAGCGCATAGCGTATAGTGCATAGCCCATAGCGCATAACGCATATCGCTTATCGAAAACTCGAAAATCGAAAATCGAAAATCGAAAATCGCATATCGCGTATGCACATAGCGCATAGCGTATAGTGCATAGCCCATAGCGCATAACGCATATCGCTTATCGAAAGGTCGAAACTCGAAACTCGAAACTCGAAAATCGAAAATCGAAAATCGCATATCGCGTTATGCACATAGCGCATAGCGTATAGTGCATAGCCATAGCGCATAGCGCATAACGCATATCGCTTATCGAAAGGTCGAACTCGAAACTCGAAAATCGAAACTCGAAACTCGAAACTCGAAAATCGAAAGTCGAAAATCGCATATCGCGTTATGCCACATAGCGCATAGCGTATAGTGCATAGCCCATAGCGCATAACGCATATCGCTTATCGAAAGGTCGAAACTCGAAACTCGAAACTCGAAACTCGAAACTCGAAAATCGCATATCGCGTTATGCACATAGCGCATAGCGTATAGTGCATAGCCATAGCGCATAGCGTATAGTGCATAGCCATAGCGCATAGCGTATAGTGCATAGCCCATAGCCCATAGCGCATAACGCATATCGCTTATCGAAAACTCGAAACTCGAAACTCGAAAATCGAAAATCGAAACTCGAAACTCGAAAATCGCATATCGCGTTATGCCATAGCGCATAGCGTATAGTGCATAGCCCATAGCCCATAGCGCATAACGCATATCGCTTATCGAAAGGTCGAAACTCGAAACTCGAACTCGAAACTCGAAAATCGAAACTCGAAAATCGAAACTCGAAACTCGAAACTCGAAACTCGAAACTCGAAAATCGAAAATCGAAAATCGCATATCGCTTATCGAAACTCGAAACTCGAACTCGAAACTCGAAACTCGAAACTCGAAACTCGAAACTCGAAAATCGAAAATCGCATATCGCTTATCGAAACTCGAAACTCGAAACTCGAAATCGAAA
>JAGSMZ010000370.1:0-24998 GCA_029286645.1 Papilio protenor
ATGCGTTATGCGCTATGGGCTATGCACTATACGCTATGCGCTATGCACTATGCGCTATGTGCATAACGCGATATGCGTTTTCGATTTTCGAGTTCGAGTTTCGAGTTTCGAGTTTTCGATAAGCGATATGCGTTATGCGCTATGCGCTATGGGCTATGCACTATGCGCTATGCGCTATGCGCTATGCGCTATGTGGCATAACGCGATAATGCGATTTTCGATTTTCGATTTTCGAGTTTTCGATAAGCGATATGCGTTATGCGTATGGGCTATGCACTATACGCTATGCGCTATGTGCATAACGCGATAATGCGATTTTCGAGTTTTCGATTTTCGATTTTCGAGTTTTCGATAAGCGATATGCGATATGCGTTATGCGTTATGCGCTATGCGCTATGTGCATAACGCGATAATGCGATTTTCGATTTTCGAGTTTTCGATTTTCGAGTTTCGAGTTTTCGATAAGCGATATGCGTTATGGCGCTATGGGCTATGCACTATACGCTATGCGCTATGTGCATAACGCGATAATGCGATTTTCGATTTTCGATTTTCGAGTTTCGAGTTTCGAGTTTCGAGTTTTCGATAAGCGATATGCGTTATGCGCTATGGCTATGCACTATGCGCTATGTGCATAACGCGATATGCGATTTTCGAGTTTCGAGTTTTCGATAAGCGATATTCGTTATGCGTTATGTGCTATGGGCAATGCACTATACGCTATGCGCTATGGCTATGCACTATAACGCTATGCGCTATGTGGCATAACGCGATATCGATTTTCGATTTTCGATTTTCGAGTTTTCGATAAGCGATATGCGTTATGCGCTATGCGCTATGGGCAATGCACTATACGCTATGCGCTATGCACTATGCGCTATGCACTATGCGCTATGCGCTATGGCTATGCACTATGCGCTATGCGCTATGTGCATAACGCGATATGCGATTTTCGAGTTTCGAGTTTCGAGTTTTCGATTTTTCGATAAGCGATATGCGTTATGCGCTATGCGCTATGCGCTATGCGCTATGCACTATGCGCTATGCGCTATGTGCATAACGCGATATGCGATTTTCGATTTTCGAGTTTCGAGTTTTCGATAAGCGATATGCGATAAGCGATATGCGTTATGCGTTATGCGTTATGCGCTATGCGCTATGCACTATGCGCTATGCACTATGCGCTATGCGCTATGTGGCATAACGCGATAATGCGATTTTCGAGTTCGATTTTCGAGTTTCGAGTTTTCGATAAGCGATAGCGTTATGCGCTATGGCTATGCACTATAACGCTATGCGCTATGTGGCATAACGCGATATGCGATTTTCGAGTTTTCGAGTTTCGAGTTTTCGATTTTCGAGTTTCGAGTTTTCGATAAGCGATATGCGATTTTCGAGTTTTCGAATAAGCGATATGCGATATGCGTTATGCGTTATGCGCTATGCGCTATGGCTATGCACTATGCGCTATGTGCATAACGCGATATGCGATTTTCGATTTTCGAGTTCGATTTTCGAGTTCGATTTTCGAGTTCGATTTTCGAGTTTCGAGTTTTCGATAAGCGTATGCGTTATGCGCTATGCGCTATGGCTATGCACTATAACGCTATGCGCTATGTGGCATAACGCGATAATGCGATTTTCGAGTTTTCGAATTTCGAGTTTTCGATTTTCGAGTTCGAGTTTCGAGTTTCGAGTTTTCGATTTTCGAGTTTTCGATAAGCGATATGCGTTATGCGCTATGGGCTATGCACTATACGCTATGCGCTATGCGCTATGTGCATACGCGATATGCGTTTTCGATTTTCGATTTTCGAGTTTTCGATAAGCGATATGCGTTATGCGTTATGCGCTATGCGCTATGGCATAACGCGATATGCGATTTTCGAGTTTTCGATAAGCGATATGCGATTTTCGAGTTTTCGATTTTCGAGTTTCGAGTTTTCGAGCTTTCGATAAGCGATATGCGTTATGCGCTATGGGCTATGCACTAACGCTATGCGCTATGCGCTATGTGCATAACGCGATATGCGATTTTCGAGTTTTCGAATTTCGAGTTTTCGATTTTCGAGTTCGAGTTTCGAGTTTTCGATAAGCGATATGCGTTATGCGCTATGGGCTATGCACTATGCGCTATGCGCTAATGTGCATAACGCGATATGGCGATTTTCGATTTTCGATTTTCGATTTTCGAGTTTCGAGTTTTCGAGTTTTCGATTTTCGAGTTCGATTTTCGAGTTTTCGATAAGCGATATGCGTATGCGCTATGGGCTATGCCACTATACGCTATGCGCTATGCGCTATGTGCATACGCGATATGCGTTTTCGATTTTCGAGTTCGATTTTCGAGTTTTCGATAAGCGAATGCGTTATGCGCTATGGGCTATGCACTATACGCTATGCGCTATGTGCATACGCGATATGCGATTTTCGATTTTCGAGTTTCGAGTTTTCGAGTTTTCGATAAGCGATATGCGTTATGCGCTATGGGCTATGCACTATACGCTATGCGCTATGTGCATAACGCGATATGCGATTTTCGATTTTCGAGTTTTCGATTTTCGAGTTTCGAGTTTTCGAATAAGCGATATGCGATATGCGTTATTGCGCTATGGGCTATGCCACTATACGCTATGCGCTATGCGCTATGGCTATGCACTATGCGCTATGTGCTAACGCGATATGCGATTTTCGATTTTCGATTTTCGAGTTTTCGATTTTCGAGTTTTCGATAAGCGATATGCGTTATTGCGCTATGGGCTATGCACTATGCGCTATGCACTATGCGCTATGCGCTATGCGCTATGTGCATAACGCGATAATGCGATTTTCGATTTTCGAGTTTCGAGTTCGAGTTTTCGATTTTTCGATAAGCGATATGCGTTATGCGCTATGCGCTATGGGCTATGCACTATACGCTATGCGCATGTGCATAACGCGATATGGCGATTTTCGATTTTCGATTTTCGAGTTTTCGATAAGCGATATGCGATATGCGTTATGCGCTATGGGCTATGCACTATACGCTATGCGCTATGTGCATAACGCGATATGCGATTTTCGATTTTCGAGTTTTCGATTTTCGAGTTTTCGATAAGCGATAGCGTTATGCGCTATGGGCTATGCACTATAACGCTATGCGCTAATGTGCATAACGCGATATGGCGATTTTCGATTTTCGAGTTTCGAGTTTTCGATAAGCGTATGCGTTATGCGTTATGCGTTATGCGCTATGGGCAATGCACTATACGCTATGCGCTATGTGGCATAACGCGATATGGCGATTTTCGATTTTCGAGTTTCGAGTTTTCGATTTTTCGATAAGCGATATGCGTTATGCGCTATGGGCTATGCCACTATACGCTATGCGCTATGTGCATAACGCGATATGCGATTTTCGATTTTCGAGTTTCGAGTTTCGAGTTTCGAGTTTTCGATAAGCGATATGCGTTATGCGCTAGGGCTATGCACTATGCGCTATGCACTATGCGCTATGCACTATCGCTATGCGCTATTGCATAACGCGATATGCGATTTTCGATTTTCGAGTTTCGAGTTTTCGATTTTCGAGTTCGATTTTCGAGTTTTCGATAAGCGAATGCGTTATGCGCTATGCGCTATGGCTATGCACTATGCGCTATGCGCTATGCGCTATGTGCATAACGCGATATGCGATTTTCGATTTTCGAGTTTTCGAGTTTTCGAGTTTTCGATAACGATATGCGTTATTGCGCTATGGGCTATGCCACTATACGCTATGCGCTATGGGCTATGCACTATCGCTATGCGCTATGGCTATGCACTATGCGCTATGCGCTATGGGCTATGCACTATAACGCTATGCGCTAGTGCATAACGCGACATGCGATTTTCGATTTTCGAGTTTTCGATAAGCGATAATGCGTTATGCGCTATGCGCTATGCGCTATGGGCTATGCACTATAACGCTATGCGCTATGGGCAATGCACTATACGCTATGCGCATGTGCATAACGCGATATGCGATTTTCGAGTTTCGAGTTTTCGATTTTCGAGTTTCGAGTTCGAGTTTTCGATTTTTCGATAAGCGATAGCGTTATGCGCTATGCGCTATGGGCTATGCCACTATACGCTATGCGCTATGTGCATAACGCGAATATGCGATTTTCGATTTTCGAGTTTCGAGTTTTCGATAAGCGATATGCGATATGCGTTAATGCGCTATGGGCTATGCACTATGCGCTATGCACTATGCGCTATGTGCATAACGCGATATGCGATTTTCGATTTTCGATTTTCGAGTTTTCGAGCTTTCGATAAGCGAATGCGTTATGCGCTATGCGCTATGGGCTTGCACTATACGCTATGCGCTATGCGCTATGTGCATAACGCGATATGCGATTTTCGATTTTCGAGTTTCGAGTTTTCGATAAGCGATATGCGTTATTGCGCTATGGGCTATGCACTATAACGCTATGCGCTATGCACTATGCGCTATGCGCTATGTGCATAACGCGATAATGCGATTTTCGATTTTCGATTTTCGATTTTCGATTTTCGAGTTTTCGATAAGCGATATGCGTTATGCGCTATGGGCTATGCACTATAACGCTATGCGCTATGTGGCATAACGCGATATGCGATTTTCGATTTTCGAGTTCGAGTTTTCGATAACGATATGCGTTATGCGCTATGCGCTATGGGCTATGCCACTATACGCTATGCGCTATGCGCTATGTGCATAACGCGATATGGCGATTTTCGATTTTCGAGTTTCGACCTTCGATAAGCGATATGCGTTATGCGCTATGGCTATGCACTATGCGCTATGCACTATGCGCTATGCGCTATGTGCATAACGCGATATGCGATTTTCGATTTTCGAGTTTTCGAGCTTTCGATAAGCGAATGCGTTATGCGCTATGGGCTATGCCTATACGCTATGCGCTATGCACTATGCGCTATGTGCATAACGCGATATGGCGATTTTCGATTTTCGAGTTTTCGAGCTTTCGATAAGCGAATGCGTTATGCGCTATGCGCTATGCGCTATGGGCTTGCACTATACGCTATGCGCTATGTGCATAACGCGATATGCGATTTTCGATTTTCGATTTTCGAGTTTCGAGTTTTCGATAAGCGATATGCGTTATGCGCTATGGGCTTGCACTATACGCTATGCGCTATGTGCATAACGCGATATGCGATTTTCGATTTTCGATTTTCGAGTTTCGAGTTTTCGATAAGCGATATGCGTTATGCGCTATGGGCTTGCACTATACGCTATGCGCTATGTGCTAACGCGATATGCGATTTTCGATTTTCGAGTTTTCGATAAGCGATATGCGTTATGCGCTATGGGCTATGCACTATACGCTATGCGCTATGTGCATAACGCGATATGCGATTTTCGAGTTTTCGATTTTCGAGTTTCGAGTTTTCGATAAGCGATATGCGTTATGCGCTATGGGCTTGCACTATACGCTATGCGCTATGTGCATACGCGATATGCGATTTTCGATTTTCGAGTTTTCGATTTTCGATTTTCGAGTTTTCGATAAGCGATATGCGTTAATGCGCTATGGGCTATGCACTATACGCTATGCGCTATGTGCATAACGCGATATGCGATTTTCGATTTTCGAGTTTTCGATAAGCGATATGCGTTATGCGCTATGGGCTATGCACTATACGCTATGCGCTATGTGCATAACGCGATATGCGATTTTCGATTTTCGAGTTCGAGTTTCGAGTTTTCGATAAGCGATATGCGTTATGCGCTATGGGCTATGCACTATACGCTATGCGCTATGTGCATAACGCGATATGCGATTCTCGATTTACGATTTTCGAGTTTTGATTTTCGAGTTTTCGATAAACGCTATGCGTTATGCGCTATGGGCTATGCACTATACGCTATGCGCTATGTGCATAACGCGATATGCGATTTTCGATTTTCGAGTTTTCGATTTTCGAGTTTTCGATAAGCGATATGCGTTATGCGCTATGGGCTTTGCACTATACGCTATGCGCTATGTGCATAACGCGATATGCGATTTTCGAGTTTCGAGTTTCGAGTTTCGAGTTTTCGATAAGCGATATGCGTTATGCGCTATGGGCTTGCACTATACGCTATGCGCTATGTGCATAACGCGATATGCGATTTTCGATTTTCGAGTTTCGATTTTCGAGTTTTCGATAAGCGATATGCGTTATGCGCTATGGGCTATGCACTATACGCTATGCGCTATGTGCATAACGCGACATGCGATTTTCGATTTTCGAGTTTCGAGTTTCGAGTTTCGAGTTTCGACCTTTCGATAAGCGATATGCGTTATGCGCTATGGGCTATGCACTATACGCTATGCGCTATGTGCATAACGCGATATGCGATTTTCGATTTTCGAGTTTCGAGTTTTCGATAAGCGATATGCGTTATGCGCTATGGGCAATGCACTATACGCTATGCGCTATGTGCATAACGCGATATGCGATTTTCGATTTTCGAGTTTCGAGTTTCGAGTTTCGACCTTTCGATAAGCGATATGCGTTATGCGCTATGGGCTATGCACTATACGCTATGCGCTATGTGCATAACGCGATATGCGATTTTCGATTTTCGAGTTTCGAGTTTCGAGTTTTCGATAAGCGATATGCGTTATGCGCTATGGGCTATGCACTATACGCTATGCGCTATGTGCATAACGCGATATGCGATTTTCGATTTTCGATTTTCGATTTTCGAGTTTTCGATAAGCGATATGCGTTATGCGCTATGGGCTATGCACTATACGCTAATGCGCTATGTGCATAACGCGATATGCGATTTTCGATTTTCGATTTTCGAGTTTCGAGTTTTCGATAAGCGATATGCGTTATGCGCTATGGGCTATGCACTATACGCTATGCGCTATGTGCATAACGCGATATGCGATTTTCGATTTTCGAGTTTCGAGTTTTCGATAAGCGATATGCGTTATGCGCTATGGGCTATGCACTATACGCTATGCGCTATGTGCATAACGCGATATGCGATTTTCGATTTTCGAGTTTTCGATTTTCGAGTTTCGATTTTCGAGTTTTCGATAAGCGATATGCGTTATGCGCTATGGGCTATGCACTATACGCTAATGCGCTATGTGCATAACGCGATATGCGATTTTCGATTTTCGATTTTCGAGTTTTCGAATTTCGAGTTTTCGATAAGCGATATGCGTTATGCGCTATGGGCTATGCACATACGCTATGCGCTATGCGCTATGCGCTATGGGCTAGCACTATACGCTATGCGCTATGGCATAACGCGATATGCGATTTTCGATTTTCGAGTTCGAGTTTCGAGTTTCGAGTTTTCGAATTTCGAGTTTTCGATAAGCGTATGCGTTATGCGTATGGGCTATGCACATACGCTATGCGCTATGCGCTATGCGCTATGGCTATGCACTATGCGCTATGTGCATAACGCGATATGCGATTTTCGAGTTTTCGAATTTCGAGTTTTCGATAAGCGATATGCGTTATGCGCTATGGCTATGCACTATCGCTATGCGCTATGCGCTATGCGCTATGGCTATGCACTATAACGCTATGCGCTAGTGCATAACGCGATATGCGTTATGCGCTATGGCATAACGCGATAATGCGATTTTCGATTTTCGAGTTTCGACCTTCGATAAGCGATATCGTTATGCGCTATGGCATAACGCGATATGCGTTATGCGCTATGGCTATGCACTATGCGCTATGTGCATAACGCGATATGCGATTTTCGAGTTTTCGATAAGCGATATGCGATTTTCGAGTTTTCGATAAGCGATATGCGATTTTCGATTTTCGAGTTCGAGTTTTCGATAAGCGATATGCGTTATGCGTATGGGCTATGCACATACGCTATGCGCTAGTGCATAACGCGATATGCGTTATGCGCTATGGCATAACGCGATATGCGTTATGCGCTATGGCTATGCACTATAACGCTATGCGCTATGGCATAACGCGATATGCGTTATGCGCTATGGCATAACGCGATATGCGATTTTCGAGTTTTCGATAGCGATATGCGTTATGCGCTATGTGGCATAACGCGATATGCGATTTTCGAGTTTTCGAATTTCGAGTTTCGAGTTTTCGAATTTCGAGTTTCGAGTTTCGACCTTCGATAAGCGATAGCGTTATGCGCTATGGGCTATGCACATACGCTATGCGCTATGCGCTATGCGCTATGTGCATACGCGATATGCGATTTTCGAGTTTTCGATAAGCGATATGCGATTTTCGATTTTCGAGTTCGAGTTTTCGATTTTCGAGTTTCGACCTTCGATAAGCGATATGCTTATGCGCTATGGCATAACGCGATATGCGTTATGCGCTATGGCTATGCACTATAACGCTATGCGCTAGTGCATAACGCGACATGCGATTTTCGAGTTTTCGATAAGCGTATGCGTTATGCGCTATGCGCTATGCGCTATGTGGCATAACGCGATAATGCGATTTTCGAGTTTTCGATAAGCGATAGCGTTATGCGCTATGTGCTAACGCGATATGCGTTATGCGCTATGGGCTATGCACTATGCGCTATGTGCATAACGCGATATGCGTTATGCGCTATGGCATAACGCGATATGCGATTTTCGATTTTCGAGTTCGAGTTTTCGATTTTCGAGTTTTCGAATTTCGAGTTTTCGATAGCGATATGCGTTAGCGCTATGGGCTATGCACTATAACGCTATGCGCTAGTGCATAACGCATATCGCTTATCGAAAGGTCGAAACTCGAAACTCGAAAATCGAAAATCGCATATCGCGTTATGCACATAGCGCATAGCGCATAGCGTATAGTGCATAGCCCATAGCGCATAACGCATATCGCTTATCGAAAACTCGAAAATCGAAACTCGAAAATCGAAAATCGAAAATCGCATATCGCGTTATGCACATAGCGCATAGCGTATAGTGCATAGCCCATAGCGCATAACGCATATCGCTTATCGAAAACTCGAAAATCGAAAATCGAAACTCGAAACTCGAAAATCGAAAATCGCATGTCGCGTTATGCACATAGCGCATAGCGCATAGCGTATAGTGCATAGCCCATAGCGCATAACGCATATCGCTTATCGAAAACTCGAAAATCGAAAATCGAAACTCGAAACTCGAAACTCGAAACTCGAAAATCGAAAATCGAAAATCGAAAATCGCATGTCGCGTTATGCACATAGCGCATAGCGTATAGTGCATAGCCCATAGCGCATAACGCATATCGCTTATCGAAAACTCGAAAATCGAAACTCGAAAATCGAAAATCGAAAATCGCATATCGCGTTATGCACATAGCGCATAGCGTATAGTGCATAGCCCATAGCGCATAACGCATATCGCTTATCGAAAACTCGAAAATCGAAAATCGAAAATCGCATATCGCGTTATGCACATAGCGCATAGCGCATAGCGTATAGTGCATAGCCATAGCGCATAACGCATATCGCTTATCGAAAACTCGAAACTCGAAAATCGAAAATCGAAACTCGAAAATCGAAAATCGAAAATCGCATATCGCGTTATGCACATAGCGCATAGCGCATAGCGCATAGCGCATAGCGCATAACGCATAACGCATATCGCTTATCGAAAACTCGAAAATCGAAACTCGAAAATCGAAAATCGAAAATCGAAAATCGCATATCGCGTTATGCACATAGCGCATAGCGTATAGTGCATAGCCATAGCGCATAACGCATATCGCTTATCGAAAACTCGAAACTCGAAAATCGAAAATCGAAAATCGCATATCGCGTTATGCACATAGCGCATAGCGCATAGCGCATAGCGCATAGCGCATAGCGCATAGCGCATAACGCATATCGCTTATCGAAAACTCGAACTCGAAACTCGAAAATCGAAAATCGAAAATCGCATGTCGCGTTATGCACATAGCGCATAGCGTATAGTGGCATAGCCCATAGCGCATACGCATATCGCTTATCGAAAACTCGAAACTCGAAAATCGAAAATCGAAAATCGCATATCGCGTTACGCACATAGCGCATAGCGCATAGCGCATAGCGCATAGCGCATAGCGCATAACGCATAACGCATAACGCATATCGCTTATCGAAAACTCGAAACTCGAACTCGAAAATCGAAAATCGAAAATCGCATGTCGCGTTATGCACATAGCGCATAGCGTATAGTGCATAGCCCATAGCGCATAGCGCATAGCGCATAACGCATATCGCTTATCGAAAACTCGAAACTCGAAAATCGAAACTCGAAAATCGAAAATCGAAAATCGCATATCGCGTTATGCACATAGCGCATAGCGCATAGCGTATAGTGCATAGCCCATAGCGCATAACGCATAACGCATAACGCATAACGCATATCGCTTATCGAAAGCTCGAAACTCGAAACTCGAAAATCGAAAATCGAAACTCGAAAATCGAAAATCGCATATCGCGTTATGCACATAGCGCATAGCGCATAGCGCATAGCGCATAGCGCATAGTGCATAGCCATAGCGCATAACGCATATCGCTTATCGAAAACTCGAAAATCGAAAATCGAAAATCGAAAATCGAAAATCGAAAATCGCATATCGCGTTATGCACATAGCGCATAGCGCATAGCGTATAGTGCATAGCCATAGCGCATAACGCATATCGCTTATCGAAAACTCGAAACTCGAAAATCGAAAATCGAAAATCGCATATCGCGTTATGCACATAGCGCATAGCGCATAGCGCATAGCGTATAGCGCATAGTGCATAGCGCATAGCGCATAACGCATAACGCATAACGCATATCGTTTATCGAAAACTCGAAACTCGAAAATCGAAAATCGAAAATCGCATATCGCGTTATGCACATAGCGCATAGCGCATAGCGTATAGTGCATAGCCCATAACGCATATCGCTTATCGAAAACTCGAAACTCGAAACTCGAAAATCGAAAATCGCATATCGCGTTATGCACATAGCGCATAGCGTATAGTGCATAGCCCATAGCGCATAACGCATAGCGCATAACGCATATCGCTTATCGAAAGCTCGAAACTCGAACTCGAAACTCGAAAATCGAAACTCGAAACTCGAAAATCGCATATCGCGTATGCACATAGCGCATAGCGCATAACGCATAACGCATATCGCTTATCGAAAACTCGAAAATCGAAAATCGAAAATCGAAAATCGAAACTCGAAAATCGAAAATCGCATATCGCGTTATGCACATAGCGCATAGCGCATAGTGCATAGCGCATAGTGCATAGCCCATAGCGCATAACGCATAACGCATAACGCATATCGCTTATCGAAAACTCGAAACTCGAAACTCGAAACTCGAAAATCGAAAATCGCATATCGCGTTATGCACATAGCGCATAGCGCATAGCGTATAGTGCATAGCCCATAGCGCATAACGCATATCGCATATCGCTTATCGAAAAATCGAAAATCGAAAATCGAAAATCGAAAATCGCTTATCGCGTTATGCACATAGCGCATAGCGCATAGCGTATAGTGCATAGCCCATAGCGCATACGCATATCGCTTATCGAAAACTCGAAAATCGAAAATCGAAACTCGAAACTCGAAACTCGAAAATCGCATATCGCGTTATGCACATAGCGCATAGCGTATAGTGCATAGCCCATAGCGCATAACGCATATCGCTTATCGAAAACTCGAAACTCGAAACTCGAAAATCGCATGTCGCGTTATGCACATAGCGCATAGCGTATAGTGCATAGCCCATAGCGCATAACGCATATCGCTTATCGAAAACTCGAAAATCGAAAATCGAAAATCGAAAATCGAAAATCGCATATCGCGTATGCACATAGCGCATAGTGCATAGCGCATAGTGCATAGCCCATAGCGCATAACGCATATCGCTTATCGAAAACTCGAAATTCGAAACTCGAAAATCGAAAATCGAAAATCGAAAATCGCATATCGCGTTATGCACATAGCGCATAGCGCATAGTGCATAGCCATAGCGCATAGCGCATAGCGCATAGCGCATAACGCATAACGCATATCGCTTATCGAAAACTCGAAAATCGAAACTCGAAAATCGAAACTCGAAAATCGAAAATCGCATATCGCGTTATGCACATAGCGCATAGCGTATAGTGCATAGCCCATAGCGCATAACGCATAACGCATAACGCTTATCGAAAACTCGAAAATCGAAACTCGAAAATCGAAAGTCGAAAATCGCATATCGCGTTATGCACATAGCGCATAGCGCATAGCGTATAGTGCATAGCCCATAGCGCATAGCGCATAACGCATAACGCATATCGCTTATCGAAAACTCGAAACTCGAAAATCGAAAATCGAAACTCGAAAATCGAAAATCGCATATCGCGTTATGCACATAGCGCATAGCGTATAGTGCATAGCCATAGCGCATAGCGCATAACGCATATCGCTTATCGAAAACTCGAAAATCGAAAATCGAAAATCGAAAATCGAAAATCGAAAATCGAAAATCGCATGTCGCGTTATGCACATAGCGCATAGCGCATAGCGTATAGTGCATAGCCCATAGCGCATAACGCATATCGCTTATCGAAAACTCGAAAATCGAAAATCGAAAATCGCATATTGCGTTATGCACATAGGGCATA
Organism: Papilio protenor; assembly: GCA_029286645.1. NCBI lineage: Eukaryota > Metazoa > Arthropoda > Insecta > Lepidoptera > Papilionidae > Papilio > Papilio protenor. Next base: position 12,614 of record JAGSMZ010000370.1, read on the forward strand.
GCCCATAGCGCATAACGCATATCGCTTATCGAAAGGTCGAAACTCGAAACTAGAAACTCGAAAATCGAAACTCGAAAATCGAAAATCGCATGTCGCGTTATGCACATAGCGCATAGCGCATAGCGTATAGTGCATAGCCCATAGCGCATAGCGCATAACGCATAACGCATAACGCATATCGCTTATCGAAAACTCGAAACTCGAAACTCGAAACTCGAACTCGAAAATCGCATATCGCGTATGCACATAGCGCATAGTGCATAGCCCATAGCGCATACGCATATCGCTTATCGAAAACTCGAAAATCGCATATCGCTTATCGAAAACTCGAAACTCGAACTCGAAAATCGCATATCGCGTTATGCACATAGCGCATAGCGCATAACGCATAACGCATATCGCTTATCGAAAACTCGAAAATCGCATATCGCGTTATGCACATAGCGCATAGTGCATAGCCCATAGCGCATAGCGCATAGCGCATAGTGCATAGCCATAGCGCATAACGCATATCGCTTATCGAAAGGTCGAAACTCGAACTCGAAACTCGAAAATCGAAACTCGAAACTCGAACTCGAAAATCGCATATCGCTTATCGAAAACTCGAACTCGAAAATCGAAAATCGAAAATCGCATATCGCGTATGCACATAGCGCATAGTGCATAGCCCATAGCGCATACGCATATCGCTTATCGAAAGCTCGAAACTCGAACTCGAAAATCGCATATCGCTTATCGAAAACTCGAAAATCGCATATCGCGTTATGCACATAGCGCATAGCGCATAGCGCATAGTGCATAGCCCATAGCGCATAGCGCATAGTGCATAGCCCATAGCGCATAGCGCATAGCGCATAGCGTATAGTGCATAGCCATAGCGCATAGCGCATAGTGCATAGCCCATAGCGCATAGCGTATAGTGCATAGCCATAGCGCATAACGCATAACGCATAACGCATAACGCATATCGCTTATCGAAAACTCGAAAATCGCATGTCGCGTTATGCACATAGCGCATAGTGCATAGCCCATAGCGCATAGCGCATAGCGCATAACGCATATCGCTATCGAAAACTCGAAACTCGAAAATCGAAAATCGAAAATCGCATATCGCTTATCGAAAACTCGAACTCGAAAATCGAAAATCGAAAATCGCATATCGCGTTATGCACATAGCGCATAGCGCATAGCGTATAGTGGCATAGCCCATAGCGCATAACGCATATCGCTTATCGAAAACTCGAAAATCGAAAATCGAAAATCGAAAATCGAAAATCGAAAATCGAAAATCGAAACTCGAAACTCGAAAATCGAAAATCGAAAATCGAAAATCGCATATCGCTTATCGAAAACTCGAAAATCGAAAATCGAAAATCGAAACTCGAAACTCGAACTCGAAACTCGAAAATCGCATATCGCTTATCGAAAACTCGAAACTCGAAAATCGAAACTCGAAAATCGCATATCGCTTATCGAAAACTCGAAAATCGAAACTCGAAAATCGAAAATCGAAAATCGCATATCGCGTTATGCACATAGCGCATAGCGCATAGTGCATAGCGCATAACGCATAGCGCATAACGCATATCGCTTATCGAAAACTCGAAACTCGAAAATCGAAAATCGCATATCGCGTTATGCACATAGCGCATAGCGCATAGTGCATAGCCATAGCGCATAGCGCATAGCGCATAGCGCATAACGCATAACGCATATCGCTTATCGAAAACTCGAAACTCGAAAATCGAAAATCGCATATCGCGTTATGCACTTAGCGTATAGCGCATAGTGCATAGCGCATAGCGCATAACGCATATCGCTTATCGAAAACTCGAAAATCGAAAATCGAAAATCGCATATCGCGTTATGCACATAGCGCATAGCGCATAGTGCATAGCGCATAGCGCATAGCGCATAACGCATATCGCTTATCGAAAACTCGAAACTCGAAAATCGAAAATCGCATATCGCGTTATGCACTTAGCGTATAGCGTATAGCGCATAGTGCATAGCGCATAGCGCATAACGCATATCGCTTATCGAAAACTCGAAACTCGAAACTCGAAACTCGAAACTCGAAAATCGAAAATCGCATGTCGCGTTATGCACATAGCGCATAGCGCATAGCGTATAGTGCATAGCCATAGCGCATAACGCATAACGCATATCGCATATCGCTTATCGAAAACTCGAAAATCGAAACTCGAAACTCGAAAATCGAAAATCGAAAATCGCATATTGCGTTACGCACATAGCGCGTAGTGCATAGCGCATAGTGTATAGCCCATAGCGCATAACGCATATCGCTTATCGAAAACTCGAAAATCGAAAATCGAAAATCGAAAATCGAAAATCGCATGTCGCGTTATGCACATAGCGCATAGCGCATAGCGTATAGTGCATAGCCATAGCGCATAGCGCATAACGCATAACGCATATCGCTTATCGAAAACTCGAAACTCGAAAATCGAAACTCGAAACTCGAAAATCGAAAATCGAAAATCGAAAATCGCATGTCGCGTTATGCACATAGCGCATAGCGCATAGCGCATAGCGCATAGCGTATAGTGCATAGCCATAGCGCATAGCGCATAACGCATAACGCATATCGCATATCGCTTATCGAAAACTCGAAACTCGAAAATCGAAACTCGAAAATCGAAAATCGAAAATCGAAAATCGCATATCGCGTTATGCACATAGCGCATAGCGTATAGTGCATAGCCATAGCGCATAACGCTATCGCTTATCGAAAGGTCGAAACTCGAAACTCGAAACTCGAAAATCGCATATCGCGTTATGCCACATAGCGCATAGCGTATAGTGCATAGCCCATAGCGCATAACGCATATCGCTTATCGAAAACTCGAACTCGAAAATCGAAAATCGAAAATCGAAACTCGAAAATCGAAAATCGAAAATCGCATATCGCGTTATGCACATAGCGCATAGCGCATAGCGTATAGTGCATAGCCCATAGCGCATACGCATATCGCTTATCGAAAACTCGAAAATCGAAAATCGAAACTCGAAAATCGAAACTCGAAACTCGAAAATCGAAAATCGCATATCGCGTTATGCACATAGCGCATAGCGCATAGCGTATAGTGCATAGCCCATAGCGCATACGCATATCGCTTATCGAAAACTCGAAAATCGAAAATCGAAAATCGAAACTCGAACTCGAAAATCGAAAATCGCATATCGCGTTAGCACATAGCGCATAGCGCATAGCGTATAGTGCAAAGCCCATAGCGCATACGCATATCGCTTATCGAAACTCGAAACTCGAACTCGAAAATCGAAAATCGCATATCGCTTATCGAAAACTCGAAAATCGCATTCGCGTTATGCACTTAGCGTATAGCGCATAGCGTATAGTGCATAGCCATAGCGCATAGCGCATAGCGTATAGTGCATAGCCCATAGCGCATAACGCATATCGCTATCGAAACTCGAAAATCGAAACTCGAAAATCGAAAAATCGCCATATCGCGTTATGCCACATAGCGCATAGCGCATAGCGCATAGTGCATAGCCCTAGCGCATAACGCATATCGCTTATCGAAACTCGAAAATCGAAAATCGCATATCGCGTTATGCACATAGCGCATAGCGTATAGTGGCATAGCCCATAGCGCATAACGCATATCGCTTATCGAAAACTCGAAACTCGAAACTCGAAACTCGAAAATCGCATATCGCGTTATGCACTTAGCGTATAGCGTATAGCGCATAGTGCATAGCGCATAGCGCATAACGCATATCGCTTATCGAAAACTCGAAAACTCGAAACTCGAAAATCGAAAATCGCATATCGCGTTATGCACATAGCGCATAGCGTATAGTGCAAGCCCATAGCGCATAACGCATATCGCTTATCGAAAACTCGAAAATCGAAAACTCGAAACTCGAAAATCGAAAATCGCATATCGCGTTATGCACATGCGCATAGCGTATAGTGGCATAGCCCATAGCGCATAGCGCATAACGCATATCGCTATCGAAAACTCGAAAATCGAAAATCGAAACTCGAAAATCGCATATCGCGTTATGCCACATAGCGCATAGCGTATAGTGCATAGCCATAGCGCATAACGCATATCGCTTATCGAAAACTCGAAATTCGAAACTCGAAAATCGAAAATCGCATATCGCGTTATGCACTTAGCGTATAGCGCATAGCGCATAGCGTATAGTGCAAGCCCATAGCGCATAACGCATTCGCTTATCGAAAACTCGAAACTCGAAACTCGAAAATCGAAAATCGAAAATCGAAAATCGCATATCGCGTTATGCACATAGCGCCATAGCGTATAGTGCATAGCCCATAGCGCATACGCATATCGCTTATCGAAAACTCGAAAATCGAAAATTGAAAATCGAAAATCGCATATCGCATATCGCATATCGCGTTATGCACATAGCGCATAGCGCATAACGCATATCGCATATCGCTTATCGAAAACTCGAAACTCGAAACTCGAAACTCGAAAATCGAAAATCGCATATCGCGTTATGCACATAGCGCATAGCGTTATAGTGCATAGCCCATAGCGCATACGCATATCGCTTATCGAAAACTCGAAACTCGAAAATCGAAAATCGCATATCGCGTTATGCACATAGCGCATAGCGCATAGCGTATAGTGGCATAGCCCATAGCGCATAACGCATAACGCATATCGCTTATTCGAAACTCGAAAATCGAAACTCGAAAATCGCATATCGCGTTATGCACATAGCGCATAGCGCATAGCGCATAGCGTTATAGTGCATAGCCCATAGCGCATAACGCATATCGCATATCGCTTATCGAAAACTCGAAAATCGAAAATCGAAAATCGCATATCGCGTTATGCACATAGCGCATAGCGCATAGCGTATAGTGCATAGCCCATAGCGCATAGCGCATAGCGCATAGCGCATAACGCATATCGCTTATCGAAAACTCGAAAATCGAAAATCGAAAATCGCATATCGCGTTATGCACATAGCGCATAGCGTATAGTGCATAGCCCATAGCGCATAACGCATACGCTTATCGAAAACTCGAAAATCGAAAATCGAAAATCGAAAATCGCATATCGCGTTATGCACATAGCGCATAGCGCATAGCGTATAGTGCATAGCCCATAGCGCATAACGCATATCGCATATCGCATATCGCTTATCGAAAACTCGAAAATCGAAAATCGCATATCGCGTTATGCACATAGCGCATAGCGTATAGTGCATAGCCCATAGCGCATAACGCATATCGCTTATCGAAAACTCGAAACTCGAAACTCGAAACTCGAAAATCGAAAATCGCATGTCGCGTTATGCACATAGCGCATAGCGTATAGTGCATAGCCCATAGCGCATAACGCATATCGCTTATCGAAAGGTCGAAACTCGAAATTCGAAAATCGAAAATCGCTTATCGCGTTATGCACATAGCGCATAGCGTATAGTGCAAGCCCATAGCGCATAACGCATATCGCTTATTCGAAACTCGAAACTCGAAACTCGAAAATCGAAAATCGCATATTCGCGTTATGCACATAGCGCATAGTGCATAGCGCATAGCGCATAGCGCATAACGCATATCGCTTATCGAAAACTCGAAAATCGAAAATCGAAAATCGAAAATCGCATATTCGCGTTATGCACATAGCGCATAGTGCATAGCGCATAGTGCATAGCGCATAACGCATAACGCATAACGCATAACGCATACGCTTATCGAAAACTCGAAAATCGAAAATCGAAAATCGAAAATCGCATATCGCGTTATGCACATAGCGCATAGCGTATAGTGCATAGCCCATAGCGCATAACGCATAACGCATATCGCTTATCGAAAACTCGAAAATCGAAACTCGAAAATCGAAAATCGATATCGCGTTATGCACATAGCGCATAGCGCATAGTGCATAGCGCATAGCGCATAACGCATATCGCTTATCGAAAACTCGAAACTCGAAAATTCGAAACTCGAAAATCGCATATCGCGTTATGCACATAGCGCATAGCGCATAGCGTATAGTGCAAGCCCATAGCGCATACGCATATCGCTTATCGAAAACTCGAAAATCGAAAATCGCATATCGCGTTATGCACATAGCGCATAGCGCATAGCGTATAGTGGCATAGCCCATAGCGCATAACGCATATCGCTTATCGAAAACTCGAAACTCGAAAATCGAAAATCGCATATTCGCGTTATGCACATAGCGCATAGCGCATAGCGTATAGTGCATAGCCCATAGCGCATAACGCATATCGCTTATCGAAAGCTCGAAACTCGAAACTCGAAACTCGAAAATCGAAAATCGCATATCGCGTTATGCACATAGCGCATAGTGCATAGCGCATAGCGCATAACGCATAACGCATATCGCTTATCGAAAACTCGAAACTCGAAACTCGAAAATCGAAAATCGCATATCGCGTTATGCACATAGCGCATAGCGCATAGCGTATAGTGCATATCCCATAGCGCATAACGCATTCGCTTATCGAAAACTCGAAAATCGAAAATCGCATATCGCGTTATGCACTAGCGCATAGCGTATAGTGCAAGCCCATAGCGCATAACGCATATCGCTTATCGAAAACTCGAAACTCGAAAATCGAAAATCGAAAATCGAAAATCGAAAATCGCAAATCGCATATCGCGTTATGCCACATAGCGCATAGCGTATAGTGCATAGCCCATAGCGCATAGCGCATAACGCATATCGCTATCGAAAACTCGAAACTCGAAACTCGAAAATCGAAAATCGCATATCGCGTTATGCCACATAGCGCATAGCGCATAGCGTATAGTGCATAGCCCATAGCGCATAACGCATATCGCTTATCGAAAACTCGAACTCGAAACTCGAAACTCGAAAATCGAAAATCGGCATATCGCGTTATGCACATAGCGCATAGTGCATAGCGCATAGTGCATAGCCCATAGCGCATACGCATATCGCTTATCGCTTATCGAAAACTCGAAAATCGAAACTCGAAACTCGAAAATCGAAAATCGCATGTCGCGTTATGCACATAGCGCATAGCGCATAGCGTTATAGTGCATAGCCCTAGCGCATAACGCATATCGCATATCGCTTATCGAAAGGTCGAAACTCGAAACTCGAAACTCGAAAATCGAAAATCGAAAATCGAAAATCGCATATCGCGTATGCACATAGCGCATAGCGTATAGTGGCATAGCCCATAGCGCATAACGCATATCGCTATCGAAAACTCGAAAATCGAAAATCGAAACTCGAAACTCGAAAATCGAAAATCGAAAATCGCATATCGCGTTTGCACATAGCGCATAGCGTATAGTGCATAGCCCATATCGCATAACGCATAACGCATATCGCTTATCGAAAACTCGAAAATCGAAAATCGAAAATCGAAAATCGCATATCGCGTTATGCACTAGCGCATAGCGCATAGCGTATAGTGCATAGCCCATAGCGCATAGCGCATAACGCATAACGCATACGCTTATCGAAAGGTCGAAACTCGAAACTCGAACTCGAAAATCGAAAATCGAAAATCGCATATCGCGTTATGCCCATAGCGCATACGCATATCGCTTATCGAAAACTCGAAAATCGCATATCGCGTTATGCACATAGCGCATAGCGTATAGTGCATAGCCCATAGCGCATAACGCATATCGCTTATCGAAAGGTCGAAACTCGAACTCGAAAATCGAAAATCGCATGTCGCGTTATGCACATAGCGCATAGCGTATAGTGCATAGCCATAGCGCATAACGCATATCGCGTTATGCACATAGCGCATAGCGCATAGCGCATAACGCAATATCGCTTATCGAAAGGTCGAAACTCGAAACTCGAAAATCGAAAATCGAAAATCGAAAATCGAAAATCGAAAATCGCATATCGCGTTATGCACATAGCGCATAGCGTATAGTGGCATAGCCCATAGCGCATAGCGCATAACGCATATCGCTTATCGAAAACTCGAAACTCGAAACTCGAAAATTCGAAACTCGAAAATCGCATATCGCGTTATGCCACATAGCGCATAGTGCATAGCGCATAGCGTATAGTGCATAGCCCATAGCGCATAGCGCATAACGCATACGCTTATCGAAAACTCGAAAATCGAAAATCGCAATATCGCGTTATGCACATAGCGCATTAGCGTATAGTGCATAGCCCATAGCGCATAACGCATATCGCTTATCGAAAACTCGAAAATCGAAACTCGAAAATCGAAAATCGCATATCGCGTTATGCACATAGCGCATAGCGTATAGTGCATAGCGTATAGTGCATAGCCCATAGCGCATAACGCATATCGCATATCGCTTATCGAAAACTCGAAAATCGAAACTCGAAAATCGAAAATCGCATATCGCGTTATGCACATAGCGCATAGCGCATAGCGTATAGTGCATATCCCATAGCGCATAACGCATTCGCTTATCGAAAACTCGAAAATCGAAAATCGCATATCGCGTTATGCACTAGCGCATAGCGTATAGTGCAAGCCCATAGCGCATAACGCATATCGCTTATTCGAAACTCGAAAATCGAAAATCGAAAATCGAAAATCGAAAATCGCAAATCGCATATCGCGTTATGCCACATAGCGCATAGCGCATAGCGCATAGTGCATAGCGCATAGCGCATAGCGCATAACGCATATCGCTTATCGAAAACTCGAAACTCGAAAATCGAAAATCGCATATCGCGTTATGCACATAGCGCATAGCGTATAGTGCATAGCCCATAGCGCATAACGCATATCGCTTATCGAAAACTCGAAACTCGAAACTCGAAAATCGAAAATCGAAAATCGCATATCGCGTTATGCACATAGCGCATAGCGTATAGTGCATAGCCCATAGCGCTAACGCATATCGCTTATCGAAAACTCGAAACTCGAAAATCGCATATCGCGTTATGCACATAGCGCATAGCGCATAGCGTATGTGCATAGCCCATAGCGCATACGCATATCGCTTATCGAAAACTCGAAAATCGCATATCGCTTACGAAAACTCGAAACTCGAAACTCGAAAATCGAAAATCGCATATCGCGTTATGCACATAGCGCAATAGCGTATAGTGCATAGCCCATAGCGCATAACGCATAACGCATAACGCATACGCTTATCGAAAACTCGAAATTCGAAAACTCGAAAACTCGGAAAATCGAAAATCGAAAATCGCATATCGCGTTATTCACATAGCGCATAGCGTATAGTGCAAAGCCCATAGCGCATAACGCATATCGCTTATCGAAAACTCGAACTCGAAAATCGAAAATCGCATATCGCGTTATGCAATAGCGCATAGCGTTATAGTGCATAGCCCATAGCGCATAACGCATATCGCTTATCGAAAACTCGAAACTCGAAACTCGAAACTCGAAACTCGAAACTCGAAAATCGAAAATCGCATATCGCGTTAGGCACATAGCGCATAGCGTATAGTGCATAGCCATAGCGCATACGCATATCGCTTATCGAAAACTCGAAAATCGAAACTCGAAAATCGAAAATCGCATATCGCGTTATGCACATAGCGCATAGCGTATAGTGCAAAGCCCATAGCGCATAACGCATATCGCTTATCGAAAACTCGAAAATCGAAAATCGAAAAATCGAAAATCGCATGTCGCGTTATGCACATAGCGCATAGCGCATAGCGTATAGTGCATAGCCCATAGCGCATAACGCATAACGCATATCGCTTATCGAAAACTCGAAAATCGAAACTCGAAACTCGAAACTCGAAAATCGAAAATCGCATATCGCGTTATGCACATAGCGCATAGCGTATAGTGCAAAGCCCATAGCGCATAACGCATATCGCTTATCGAAAACTCGAAACTCGAAACTCGAAAATCGAAAATCGCATATCGCGTTATGCACATAGCGCATAGCGTATAGTGCATAGCCCATAGCGCATAGCGTATAGTGGCATAGCCCATAGCGATAACGCATATCGCTTATCGAAAGCTCGAAACTCGAAAATCGAAAATCGCATATCGCGTTATGCACATAGCGCATAGCGTATAGTGCATAGCCCTAGCGCATAACGCTATCGCTTATCGAAAGCTCGAAACTCGAAACTCGAAAATCGCATATCGCGTTATGCACTAGCGCATAGCGTTATAGTGCATAGCCCATAGCGCATAACGCATATCGCTTATCGAAAACTCGAAAATCGAAACTCGAAAATCGAAAATCGCATATCGCGTTATGCACATAGCGCATAGCGTATAGTGCATAGCCATAGCGCATAACGCATATCGCTTATCGAAAACTCGAAAATCGAAACTCGAAAATCGAAAATCGAAAATCGCATATCGCGTTATGCACATAGCGCATAGCGTATAGTGCATAGCCCATAGCGCATAACGCATATCGCTTATCGAAAGGTCGAAACTCGAAACTCGAAACTCGAAAATCGCATATCGCGTTATGCACATAGCGCATAGCGTATAGTGCATAGCCATAGCGCATAGCGCATAGCGCATACGCATATCGCTTATCGAAAACTCGAAACTCGAACTCGAAACTCGAAAATCGAAAATCGCATATCGCGTTATGCACATAGCGCCATAGCGTATAGTGCATAGCCCATAGCGCATAACGCATATCGCTATCGAAAACTCGAAAATCGAAAATCGAAAATCGAAAATCGAAAATCGCATATCGCGTTATGCACATAGCGCATAGCGTATAGTGCATAGCCCATAGCGCATAACGCATATCGCATATCGCTTATCGAAAACTCGAAAATCGAAACTCGAAAATCGAAAATCGCATATCGCGTTATGCACATAGCGCATAGCGTATAGTGCATAGCCCATAGCGCATAACGCATATCGCATATCGCTTATCGAAAACTCGAAAATCGAAAGTCGAAAATCGCATATCGCGTTATGCACATAGCGCATAGCGTATAGTGCATAGCCCATAACGCATAACGCATATCGCTTATCGAAAGCTCGAAACTCGAACTCGAAACTCGAAAATCGCATATCGCGTTAGCACATAGCGCAATAGCGTATAGTGGCATAGCCCATAGCGCTAACGCATATCGCTTATCGAAAACTCGAAACTCGAAACTCGAAACTCGAAAATCGAAAATCGCATATCGCGTTATCACATAGCGCATAGCGTTAGTGCATAGCCCATAGCGCTAACGCATATCGCTTATCGAAAACTCGAAAATCGAAACTCGAAACTCGAAAATCGAAAATCGCATATCGCGTTATGCACATAGCGCATAGCGTATAGTGCATAGCCCATAGCGCATAACGCATACGCTTATCGAAAACTCGAAAATCGAAAATCGCATATCGCGTTATGCACATAGCGCATAGCGTATAGTGCATAGCCCATAGCGCATAACGCATATCGCTTATCGAAAACTCGAAACTCGAAACTCGAAACTCGAACTCGAAAATCGAAAATCGGCATATCGCGTTATGCACATAGCGCAATAGCGTATAGTGCATAGCCCATAGCGCATAACGCATATCGCTATCGAAAACTCGAAACTCGAAAATCGAAACTCGAAAACTCGGAAAATCGAAAATCGCATGTCGCGTTATGCACATAGCGCAATAGCGTATAGTGGCATAGCCCATAGCGCATAACGCAATATCGCTTATCGAAAACTCGAAAATCGAAACTCGAAAATCGAAAATCGCATGTCGCGTTATGCACTAGCGCATAGCGCATAGCGTATAGTGCATAGCCCATAGCGCATAACGCATATCGCATATCGCATATCGCTTATCGAAAACTAGAAAATCGAAAATCGCAAATCGCATATCGCTTATCGAAAACTCGAAATTCGAAAACTCGAAACTCGAAAATCGCATATCGCGTATGCACATAGCGCATAGCGTATAGTGCAAAGCCCATAGCGCATAACGCATATCGCGTTATGCCATAGCGCATAACGCATATCGTTATCGAAAACTCGAAATTCGAAAACTCGAAAATCGCATATCGCGTTATGCACATAGCGCATAGTGCATAGCGCATAACGCTATCGCTTATCGAAAACTCGAAAATCGCATATCGCTTATCGAAAACTCGAAAATCGAAAGTCGAAAATCGCATATCGCGTTATGCACATAGCGCATAGTGCATAGCCATAGCGCATAGCGCATAACGCATATCGTTATCGAAAACTCGAAAATCGCATATCGCGTTATGCCATAGCGCATAACGCATTCGCTTATCGAAAGGTCGAAACTCGAAAATCGAAAATCGAAAGTCGAAAATCGCATATCGCTTATCGAAAACTCGAAAATCGCATATCGCGTATGCACATAGCGCATAGTGCATAGCGCATAGTGCATAGCGCATAACGCATATCGCTATCGAAAACTCGAACTC
>JAGSMZ010000371.1:0-11988 GCA_029286645.1 Papilio protenor
GGCATGCACTATACTCAAATGCGCTATGTGCATAACGCGATATGCGATTTCGATTTTCGATTTTCCGAGTTTCGACACTTCGATAAGCGATATGCTTATGCCTATGGGCTATGCACTATAACGCTGCGCTATGGTGCATAACGCGATATGCGATTTTCGGATTTTCGAGTTTCGAGTTTCCGAGTTTCGACCTTTTGATAATCGAAATGCGTATGCGCCTTATGGGCTATGCACTATACGCCCCCCCCCCCCTAATGCGCTATGTGCTAACGCGACCTGCGATTTTCGAGTTTTCGAGTTTTTCGAGACATTTCGATAATCGATATGCGTTTTATGCGCTATGGGCGATGCACTAGACGCTATGCTCTATGTGCAAACGGATATGCGACTTTCGATTTTCGAGTTTGAAGTTTTCGAGTTTTCGATAAGCGAATATGCGTTCTGAGCTACGGCTATGCACTATACGCTAGCTCTATGTGCATACGCAGACAATATGCGATTTTCGATTTTTCGTATTTTCGATTTTCGATAAGGATATCCTATGCGCTATGGGCTATGCATTATGCACTATGCCTATGTGCATAACGCGATTGCGTTTCGATTTTCGAGTTTCGAGTTTTCGAGTTTTCGATAAGCGATATGCGTTATGCTCGATGGCTAGGCCTATACGCTATGCGCTATGTGCCCAAAATTAAAAACGGTCCGATATGCGATTGTCGAGTTTCGAGTTTTCGAATTTGTTCGACCTTCGATAAGCGATATGCTTTATGGGCGCTATGTGGCTAATGCACTATACGCTATGCGTATGTGCATAACGCGTTATGCGCTTTTCGATTTTCGAGTTTCGAGTTTCGATTTTTCGACCTTCGATAAGCGCAATGCGTATGCCTATGGGCCTATGCACTATCGCTTGCGCTATGTGCAATAACGCTACATGCGATTTTCGGTTGCGAGTTTTCGACCCTTTCATAAGCGATATGCGTTAGCTCTATGGGGCCATCACTATACGCTATGCTCTATATGCATAACGCGATTTCGAATTTCGATTTTCGCGTTTCGAGTTTTCGAGTTTTCGATAAGCGATATGCGTTATTCGCTAATGGCTATTCACTATACCGCTATGGCGCTGGTGTTCATAACTGCTATCGATTTTCGATTTTCGAGTTTTCGATAACGATCTTGCCGTTATCGCTATGGGCATGCTCTATACGCTATGCGCTGTGGTGCATAACGCAATATGCGATTTTCGATTTTCGAGTTTTCGATAAGCGTATCGTTATGCCGCTATGGGCTAATGCACGTATCCGCTATGCGCTATGTGGCATCACGCGACATGCGATGTTCGATCTCTATTCGAGTTTCGATTTTTCAAACCTTTCGATACGCTATGCATTATGCCGCTTATGGGCTATGCACTATACTCTATGGCGCTATGTGCAATAATCGCGATAGTGCGATTTTCGATTTTCGAGTTTCGAGTTTCGAGTTGTCGTTCGATCGCCTTTCGATAAGGATATATGCGTTATGCGCTACGGGCTATGCACTATACGCTATGCGCTACATTGCATAACGGACATGCGATTTTGCGATTTTCGAGTTTTCGATAAGCGTATTCGTTATGCGCTAATGGGCCTATGCACATGCCTATGCGCTATGTGCTACCGGCGATATGCGATTTTCGATTTTCGAGTTTCGAGTTTTCGAGTTTGCGCTAAGCGATATGCGTTTTTGATGCGCTATGGGCTATGCACTATACGCTATGCGCTAATGTGCATCACGCGATGATGCGTTTTCGATTTCTATTTCGAGTTTCGACCTTTCGATCACCGCGATATGCGTTTTAAAGCGGCTATGGCTCTGCACTATACGCTATGCGCTTTGTGCATTAACGCGATAGCGATTTTCGATTTTCGAGTTTCGATGTTTGTCAGTTTCGACCTTTCGATAAGCGAAAATGCGTTATGCGCTAGGGGGCTATTGCACTATACGCTATGCGCTAGGTCGCATAACGCGAAATGCGATTTTCGAGTTTCGAGTAGTTTTCGACACTCGGTAAAGCGATATGCGTTATGCGCTCATCGACTATGGCATGCACTATACCGCTATGCGTGATGTGCCAAAACGCGATATGCGAATTTCGATTTTAGAGGTTTCGCAGTGGTTTCGAGTTTTCGATAGCGATATGCAGTTATGCGTAGGGCTATGACCACTATACGCTATGCGCTATGTATAACGCGATATGCATTTGCGATTTCGAAAAAAGTATTCGTTTGCGAGTTTTCGATAAGCGATATTGATTATGCGTCTAGGGCTATGCACTATACGCTATGCGACTATGGCATAACACCGCGCATGCGATGTTCGAGTTTCGAGTTGCGACCTTTCGATAAGCGAAATGCGTATGCGCTAGGGGCTATGGCACTATACGGCTATGTGCGCTATGTGAATAACGCGACATGCGATTTTCGAGTTTCGATGTTTCGACTTTCGATATAAGGATATGGCGTTATGCGCTATGGGCTATGCACATCGCTAGGCTATGGCCATAACTTCGATATGCGATTTTCGATTTCGAGTTTCGAGAAGCGATATGCGTTTATGCGATATGGGCATGCCACTCTACGCTTAGCGCTAGGATGCATAACGCGACATGCGATTTTCGATTTTTCGATTTTCGAGTTTCGATAAGCGATATGCGTTATGCGCTTAGGGCTATGCACTATCGCTATGCGCTAGGATAACGCGATATGCGAATTTCGATTTTCGAGTAGTTTTCGAAATAAGCGAAGATGCGTTAGCCGCTATGGGCTATGCACTATACGATATGCGATATGTCATAACGCATTATGGCGAGGTTTCGATTTTCGAGTTTCGATTTTCGAGTTTTCGATAAGCATATGCGTTATGCGCTATGGGCTATGCCACTATCCGCTATTGCGCTATGTGCATAACGCGACAATGCGATTTTCGAGTGTTTCCCGAGTTTCGACCTTTCCGCCTAAGCGAATGCGTTATTGCGCTATGCTAATGCCTCTTACGCTATGGCGCTATGTGCCGAACGCGACATGCGATTTTTTCGCGTTTCGAGTTTCGACCTTTCGATAACGATAATGCTTATGGCGCTATGGCTATGCACTATACGCTTGTGCTAATGCCATCCGCGATATGGATTTTCTATTTTCGATTTTCTCGATAAGGCGATATGTCGTTTATGCGCTATGGGCTTATGCATATCGCTATGCCGCTATGTGCAATAACGCGACCATGCGATTTTCTATTTTCGATTTTCGAGTTTTCGATAAGCGATATGCGTATTCGCTTAGGGCTATGCACTATACGCTATGCGCTATGTGCATAACGCGATAGGGCGAATTTCGATTTTCGAGTTTTCGATAAGGATAATGCGTTATTCGCTTATGGTCTATGCACTATCCGCTATGCGCTAGGGCATAACAACCCGATATGCTTTTCGACTTCAGTTTCGAGTTTCGAGTTTCAACCTTTCGCTAAGCGATATGCATTTTGCGCTATGGGCTATGCACTCTACGCTATTGCGCCGGTGCATATAACGCTATATGCGGAGTTTCGAGTTTTCGAGTTTTCGAGTTTTCGATAAGCGATCATGCGTTCTGCGCTAGGGCTATCACGATACGCTATTTCTATGTCCATAACTCGATATGCGATTTTCGATTTTCGAGTTTTCGATAAGCGATATGCGTTTATGCCGCTTGGGCTATGCACTATACGCTAGATGCGCTATGTGCATAAGCGACATGCGATTTTCAGATTTCGATTTCGATTTTCAGTTTCGATAAGCGATATGCGTTATGCGCTAGGGGCTATGCACTATACGCTATGCGCTATGTGCATAACGCGATATTCCAATTTCGATTTTCGGTTTTTCGATAAGCGATGTGCTCTGCTCTATGGGCTATGCACTATACGCTATGCGCTATGTGCAAACGCTATATGCGATTTTCGATCTTCGAGTTTCGATTTTCGAGTTTTCACAACCTTTCGATAAGCGATATGCAATTTTGCGCATGGGCTAATGCACTATACGCTATGCGCTAATGTGCATAACCCGATATGCGATTTTCGATTTTCCGAGTTTCGAGTTTCGAGTTTTCGAGTTTTCGAGTTTTCGATAAGCGATTTCGTTATTCGCTATGTCCTATATGCACTATACCTTTGGCGCTATGTGCTAACGCGATATGCAATTTTCGATTTTCGAGTTTTCGACAGCGATATGCGCTATGCGCTATGGGCTATGAACTACGCATGCGCTATGTGCAAACGCGATAGCGAATTCGAGTTCGAATCGACCTTCGATAAGCGATAAGCATTATGCGCTAGGGCATGCACTATACGCTATGCGCTATGTGCATAACGCGATATGCGATTTTCGATTTTCGAGTTTCGATTCGAGGTTTCGACCTTTCGATAAGCGATATGCGTTATGCGCTATGGCTATGAAATATACGCTTTGCGCTATGTGCCATAACGCGATTATGCAATTTTCGATTTTCGGTTCGATCCGGCGATATGCGTTATGCGATATTGGGCTATCAACATATACGTATGCGCTAGTGCATAACGCGATCTGCGAATTTCGATGTTCTCGAATTCGATCCTTCGATAAGGAAAGATTATGCGCTATGGGATAATGCACTATACGCTATGCGCTTTGTGCATAAAGCGATATGCGATTTCGATTTTCGAGTTTTCGAGTTGCGGGTTTCGACCTTTCGATAAGAGATATGCGTTATGGCGCTACGGGCTATGCACATACGCTAGCGCTATGTGACTAACGCGGACATGAGTGATTTTCGATTTTCGAGTTTTCGACAAGCTATGCGTTATGACGCATTATGGGCTATTGCACTATGCACTATGCGCTATGTGCTACGCGATATGCATTTTCGATTTTCGAGTTTCGAGGTTTTCGAGTTTTCGATAAGCGATATGCGTTTTTTATGCGCTATGGGCTATGCAATATACGCTATGGCGGCTAGTGCTAACGAGATATGCGATTTTCGATTTTCGAGTTTCGAGTTTGATCCTTTCGAATAAGCAGATATATGCGTTTGCGCTATGGGCTATGCAATATACGCTATGCGCTATGTGCATAACCGCGATATGCGATTTTCGATTTTCGAGTTTCGGAGGTTCGAGTTTCGGACCCTTTCGTAAGCGAAAGCTGTTTGTTTATGCGTATGGGGATTGCACTAGTACGCTATGCGCTATGTGCAAACGCGACATGTCGATTTTCGAGTTTCGGAGCTTTTCGACCTTTCGATAAGCGATATGCGTTTGCTGGCTATGGGCATGCAATATACCTATTTGCGCTATAGGTGCATAACGCGATTGCGAATTTCGATTTCTGAGTTTCGGAGTTTTCGAGGTTTTCGATAAGCGATATGCGTTATGCGCTACGGGCTTTGCACTATACGCTGATGCGCTATGGCATAACGTCGACATTCGATTTTCGATTTTCGATTTCGAGTTTTCGATAAGCGATATTTGCGTTATGCGCATGGGCTATGCATTATGCACGATGCGCTATGTGCATGAACGCCGATATGCGATTTTCGATTTTCGAGTTTCTGAGTTTTCGAGTTTTCGATAAGAGATATGCGTTTGATGCGCTAATGGGCATGCACTACTACAGACTATGCAGCAGTATGTGACCAAACCCGATATGCGATTTTCGATTTCGAGTTTCGAGTTTATCGACCCATTTTTCCCCCCTCCCGGAATTAAAAAAGCGATATTTGCGAGTATGCGCTATGAGCTGCTATTGCACTATACGCTAGGCGCTATGTGCATAACGCGATATGCGAATTTCGATTTTTGAGTTTCGAGTTGCGTCGAGAGTTTTCGATAAAGCGGATATGCGTTATGCGTATGGGCTAGACACTAATACGCTAATGCGATGATGTGCATAGACGCGATATGTGCGATTTTTTCGATTTCGGTTTCGATTTTCGAGTTTTCGATAAGCGATATGCGTTATGCGCTATGGGCTATGCACTCTACGCTATGCGCTATGTGCATCAGTACGGCCACATGCACGATTTTCGATGTTTCGAGTTTCGACTTTCGATAGCGAAATGACGTTATGCGATATGGGCTAGACGTGATTACGCTCTGCGCTATGTGCATCAACGCGACATGACGATTTTCGAGTTTCGAGTTTCGACCGGTTGTCACGCACATAAGAGATATGCGTTATGCGCTATGGGCTCTATGCAATGTTACGCTACGGTGCCGAGTGTCGCCATAACGCGATATGCGATTTTCGATTTCGCGTTTTGACATTAAGCGATATGCGTTATGCGCTGATGGGCTTGCACTATACGCTATGCGCTATGTGGCATAACGCGACATAGCAGATTTTCGATTTTCGATTGTTCGAGTTAGCGATAAGCGATATGCGTTATGCGATTAGGAGCGAACTATGCACTACGCTATCGCTAAGAGTGATACGGATCATGCGAATTTCGATATTTCCGAGAGTTATTCGAATAACGCGCAGTATGCGTTATGGCCGCTATGTGGGCCTATTGCACTATACGCGTTTAAGGCGCTATGTGAGCTAACGCGGATTAAGTGCGATTTCGATCTTCAGAAGTTCGAAGTTTCGAGTTCAACCTTTACGGATAGACGATATGCATTGGAGCGACTATTGGGCTATGCACTATTACGGCTATGCGCGGTGTCATAAACGCGATATGCGTATTTCGATTTTCGAGTTTCGATTTGTCGAGTTTTTCGAGTTTCGAGTTTTCGATAAGCGATATGCGTTATGCGCTATGGGGCTATGACTATACCTTTGCGCATGTGCATAAACGCGATATGAAATTTTCGATTTCGATTTTTTTTGTTTTCGAATCATGCGATATGCGTTATGCGCTGATATGGGCTAACAGCAACTATACGACTATGAGCTATGGCAGAACGCCGATATGCGAATTTCGTAGTTTTCGAATATTCGACCTTTCGATAAGCGACTGAAGGCATTATTTCGCCTATGGGATATTGAGCCACTATTGTCGCATATGCGCTAATGTGCAGTAGACGCGATATGCGATTTTCGATTTTCGAGAGTTCGAGTATTCGAGTTTACGCCTTTCGAGTTAGCATGTATATTGGCGTTATGCGCTACGGGCTATGCCACTATACTATATTGCTGATTTATGTGAATAACGCGACATGAAGCGGAATTTTCGTTATTTTCGAGTTTCTCGACAAGCCGATAGTGAGTTATGCGCCCCGAGTGGGGGCCAGTACATTTGCGACATATGCACTATGCAGCTATGGCATAACGCGATTATGCGATTTTCGAATTTTCGAGTTTGTCGAGTTTTCGAGTTTTGACTAAGCGATATGCGTTATTGCGCTACGCTATGGGCTATTGCACTATACGCGATGCGCTATGGACGCATAGAAGACGCGATATGCGATTTTCGATTGTCGAGTTTCGCTTTTCGGGACGTTTTCGATAAGGATATTGCGTTATGCGCTATGGGCTATGCATAACGCTATGCGCATGATTGCAGAACGCGACCATGCGATTTTCGAGTTTCGAGTTCGAACCTCTTTCGATAAGCGGAAAACATGACGTATGCTGCTATGGGCTATGTGGCACTATACGTATCACAGCTATATGTGTCATAACGCAGACATGAGAATTTTCGAGTTTTCGAGTTTTTCATTTTCGACTTTCGATAAGCGATAGCGTTATTTTGCGCTATGGGCTGATGACAGTGCTATACGAGCTATGTCGCTATGTGCATAATGCTGAACATGCGATTTATGGAGGTTTTGCGAGTTATCGAGTCATTGGCCGGCTAAGCCCGATATTGCGTTATGCGCTTTAGGAGAGTGTTACCCACGTATGCACTATACGTATAGGCGCTATGATGATAACGCGATATGCGAATTTCGAGTTTCGAAAGTTTTCGAGTTGTTCGTATAATGCGAAATGCGTTTATGCGATATGGGCTATGTAACATACCGCTATGACCGCTATGTCCAGAAACGCGTATGCGCATTTTCGATTTTCGCTTTTTCGATAAGCGGATAGTGCGTTAGCGCTATGGCTATGCCGTACTATACGCTAGCGATATGTTGCATAACGAGGACATGGATTTCGATCTTCGATTTTCGAGTTTCGATAAGCGATATGCGTTATGACGCTTAGGGCTAGCACTTATACGCGATGGCGCTATGTGAATAACGCGAATTATGCGAATTTCGATTTTTCGAGTTTTCGAGTTTTCGAGTTTTCGATAAGCGATAATGCGTTATGGCGCTATGGCTAGGCACTATACGCTATGCGCATGTCATAACGCAGACTGCGATTGTTCGATTGTCGAGTTTCGATAAGCGATATGCGTTATGCGCTTAGGGCTATGCACTAGACGCTTATGCGCTATGTGCATAACGCGATATGCGGATTTTCGATTTTCGAAGTTTTCGATAAGCGATATGCGTTATGCGCTAGGGGCCTATGCACTATACGCTATGCCGCTTATGTGATAACGCGAATGCGATTTTCGATCTTCGAAGTTCGAGTTTCGACGTTTTCAACTTTCGATTTAAGCGAATACTGCATTTTGCGTATGGGCTATGCACTATACGTATGCGCTATGCATAACGCGTATGCGATTTTCGATTTTCGAGTTTCGAGTTTCGAGTTGTCGAGTTTTCGAGTTTTCGCTAAGCGATATGCGTTATGAGCTATGGGCTATGCACTATAAGCTTCGCTATGTGCATAACGCGATATGCAATTTTCGATTTTCGAGTTTCGAGTTCGACCTTTCGATAAAGCGGATATTGCGTTATGCGCTATGGGCTAGCCCTATGACGGCTATTGAGCTTAGTGCATAACGCGATATGCGATTTTCGATTTTCGAGTTTCGAGATTCGCGAGTTACGGACCTTTTCGAAATATACGCGAAATGCGTTTGCGCTTATGCGCTTGGGCTATGCACTATACGCTATGCGCTTATGTGCATACGCGACATGCGATTTTCGAGTTTCGAGTTTCGACTTTCTATAACGCGATATGCGTTATGCGCTATGGTGCCTGTATGCGCGATAACGCTATGCGCTATGTGAATAACGCGATATGCGAATTTCGATTTTCGAGATGGTGTGTGTGTTCGTCGTTTTCGAGTTTTCGTAATAGATGATTGCGTTATGCGCTATGGGCTGTGCATATGTCGGACTATGCGGCTTATGTGCAATAACGAGATATTGCGATTTCGATTTCGAGTTCGATGTTCGCGATAGTGTTAGGTTCAGGTAGAGTTAGGTTAGGTTAGTTGTTAGGTGTTAGTGGGTAAGGATAGGGTAGGTTTGGGCTAGGTTAAGGTGAGGTTACTGTTAGGCTTGCGTGTCCTCACCACTCACGCGGCGACGGTTACACCGCCTGGTCTTGGCCGGGTGGGGCCTCGTAGCCGTGGTCCGTCGAGGGTCTCCGGGCCACGGTGAAGCAAGTAGGAACCATGGCCGGCTAGCGGGGGATTATCCCGCGACGCCGGTCCAGTGGGGGGGCCGCTCAGAGTTCATCAGGAAAGGGACCTGGCGGCCTCCATGGCACTGCTGGCCCGTTAGCGGCAGCAGTTGAGCTGGCAGAGGATGAGTCGCGAGAGGACAGGGGTCGTGCTGGTATTTGCGGTGACGCCACACGCCCCCTGTCTCCGCGATCAGCGGTAAAGTCCCCAAGTCGCACCGACAGGGTGCGGACCGAGAGGGGGGCCGAGGGGTGGGCTGTGGGATGGATTACGGTTTCGCCCTCCTTGTCTCTCGCAGCCCTCGTGGCCGGAGGAGGTGGCCGCGGGGGCTGCGGCCCGGGAGATATGCGTTCGCCCTGTCTCTCGCAGCTTCGTGGTCGGAGGTAGGTGGGGTCACCCGCGGGGGTCATTGTGGGTATAGGAGTGTCTACGTGTTTCGCCCTGGTCGCTCAAAGCCCTCGTGGTCGGAGGAGGTGGGGCCGCGGGGGCCGGGGCGGATATGCGGTGTAGGCCCGGTCTCACCACCCGCGGTGCCCACCTGTGGGCTCGTGGAGGGTCGTGTCGGGAGCACATGGCTCGGCATCGACTCTGCTTGCAGAGATGGGCGAATAGCCCCGTACGAGCGCTGGACGCCCACCACGCGAGTAATCCCAGGGTGGCTCAGACACCGCCCGGGATCCGCGAGGCCCGTAAGTCTTTTCAAGACTGGGGCCATGTTGGGTGTGGTGGCTCAGTATAAAACGCCCCAGGCCTAGGCACACCAGCGGCGCGGCGGGTGAGTCCCAAGATGGATTGCAACGGTTGCCCGTCGCCGAGGGGCGCTATTAGGGGCTCAGCACACGACGTCCAAACTTGTTTGGGACGCATCGAGGGCACCCTTCCCGGGGCTCGTGACCAGTGGGGCGTAAGCGAGTGAGCTAAGCGAAAGACAGAATTCCCGGGGCGCCCTAACGTAAATTGGCCAGGAGGGAACTGACGAAAGCGGTTTAGTGGTGAATGACCCCATTATGGGGAGAGGTCACCACACATAACTGCTCGATGCCGTACCACGCGGAGCCGGAGTATGCGCAACGCCATTCCAATTGCGACAAAAAAAAAAAAAAAAAGGTTTCGGTTAGGTGGCGGTTAGGTTTAGGTTCGGTTTAGGTTAGGTTAGGTTTAGGTTGGTTAGGTTAGGTTAGGTTACGGTTAGTTTCGGTTAGGTTCGGTTAGGTTTAGGTTAGGGTTAGCGGTTAGGTTGTTTTCGGTTCGGTTAGGTTCTGTTTCCAGGTAGGTTAGGTTAGGTTAGGTTCCATGCCGACGGTTCCCCCCGCCTTGTCGTGGCGGTGGGCGCTCAGTAAGCCGTGGGTCCGTCGAGGTCCTCCGGGCCCACGGTGAAGCCAAGGGAACCATGGCCGGCTTAGCGGGGCCGGTCACGCCGGTTGGCAACCGTCCTGGCAATGTCCCGCGACCCGTCTAGTGGGGCGGTCGCCGCTCAGGCACCCACCCTGAGCAAGCGCCTCCTGGGCACGGGCTGGCCCATGCGTCCAGCAGTTTAGGGGGAGGGTGAGTCACGAGAATAGTGGCGTGCTGGTATTTTCGGTGTCGCCAACATCCGCTCCCTGTCATCCGCGACTCAGCGGAGTCGCAACCGCGATTGCGATAGAGGGGGCCCGCGTGGCCTGCGGGAATGGATATGGTTCGCCCTGTCCTTCTCGCAGCCCTCGTGGCCGGAGGAGGTCGGCCGCGGTGCCTGCGGGATGATCTGGTTCGCCCTGTCCTCTCGCAGCTCTCGTTGCCGGAGAGGTGGGGGGCCGCGGGGGCTTTTGGATGGATCGTGTTTCGCCCTGTCCGCTCACAGCCCTCGTGGTCGGAGGATGTGGGCCGCGATGTCTGTGGGATGGATTATGGTTCAGCCCGTCCTCCCCGCCTCGTGGTCGGGGGGGCTTGGGAGCACGACTCGCACCACTCTGCTTGCAGATATGGGCCGATGGCGTGCGATCCTGCCTCCCCACACGCGTACTCCCGGTGGCTCATCACCGCCGGACCGCGTGCCCTTAGTCTTCTAAAGACTGTGGTCACGAGGTGGGGGCTCTTAGCCCCGGCGGCACCAGCGGGCGAGGGCGGGGTCCAAACTGCATTGCAAACGGTGCCGTCTCCGAGGGCGCCTTAGGCGCAGCGTCCCCAACTCGTTGGGACGCATCGGGGCCCCTTTCCCTGGCGGTCATGGGGGTGCGGTCCCCCCCCCCGCGGGTCAATAGCGAACGCGATCCCCGTGGCGCCCCACATAATCCTCTGCCGCATTGAAGCAGAGCTGGCTGCGGTCCTCCGCATCGCAGCTGCTGACAGTTGGCCGCTCTGCAAGCAGAGGGTGCTAGTAGAGTCGTTTCGGTTGAAGATCTACCCTCACTGCTACCCAGCCTATCAGGAACGCCCCGTGGGGCTTGATTTGATGTGACGTTTAGAGGGACGTGAGCCCAACAAA
>JAGSMZ010000374.1:0-7500 GCA_029286645.1 Papilio protenor
TCATACATCATCATCATCATCATCATCATCATCATCATCATCATCATCATCATCATCATCATCATCATCATCATCATCATCATCATCATCATCATCATCATCATCATCATCATCATCATCATCATCATCATCATCATCATCATCATCATCATCATCATCATCATCATCATCATCATCATCATCATCATCATCATCATCATCATCATCATCATCATCATCATCATCATCATCATCATCATCATCATCATCATCATCATCATCATCATCATCATCATCATCATCATCATCATCATCATCATCATCATCATCATCATCATCATCATCATCATCATCATCATCATCATCATCATCATCATCATCATCATCATCATCATCATCATCATCATCATCATCATCATCATCATCATCATCATCATCATCATCATCATCATCATCATCATCATCATCATCATCATCATCATCATCATCATCATCATCATCATCATCATCATCATCATCATCATCATCATCATCATCATCATCATCATCATCATCATCATCATCATCATCATCATCATCATCATCATCATCATCATCATCATCATCATCATCATCATCATCATCATCATCATCATCATCATCATCATCATCATCATCATCATCATCATCATCATCATCATCATCATCATCATCATCATCATCATCATCATCATCATCATCATCATCATCATCATCATCATCATCATCATCATCATCATCATCATCATCATCATCATCATCATCATCATCATCATCATCATCATCATCATCATCATCATCATCATCATCATCATCATCATCATCATCATCATCATCATCATCATCATCATCATCATCATCATCATCATCATCATCATCATCATCATCATCATCATCATCATCATCATCATCATCATCATCATCATCATCATCATCATCATCATCATCATCATCATCATCATCATCATCATCATCATCATCATCATCATCATCATCATCATCATCATCATCATCATCATCATCATCATCATCATCATCATCATCATCATCATCATCATCATCATCATCATCATCATCATCATCATCATCATCATCATCATCATCATCATCATCATCATCATCATCATCATCATCATCATCATCATCATCATCATCATCATCATCATCATCATCATCATCATCATCATCATCATCATCATCATCATCATCATCATCATCATCATCATCATCATCATCATCATCATCATCATCATCATCATCATCATCATCATCATCATCATCATCATCATCATCATCATCATCATCATCATCATCATCATCATCATCATCATCATCATCATCATCATCATCATCATCATCATCATCATCATCATCATCATCATCATCATCATCATCATCATCATCATCATCATCATCATCATCATCATCATCATCATCATCATCATCATCATCATCATCATCATCATCATCATCATCATCATCATCATCATCATCATCATCATCATCATCATCATCATCATCATCATCATCATCATCATCATCATCATCATCATCATCATCATCATCATCATCATCATCATCATCATCATCATCATCATCATCATCATCATCATCATCATCATCATCATCATCATCATCATCATCATCATCATCATCATCATCATCATCATCATCATCATCATCATCATCATCATCATCATCATCATCATCATCATCATCATCATCATCATCATCATCATCATCATCATCATCATCATCATCATCATCATCATCATCATCATCATCATCATCATCATCATCATCATCATCATCATCATCATCATCATCATCATCATCATCATCATCATCATCATCATCATCATCATCATCATCATCATCATCATCATCATCATCATCATCATCATCATCATCATCATCATCATCATCATCATCATCATCATCATCATCATCATCATCATCATCATCATCATCATCATCATCATCATCATCATCATCATCATCATCATCATCATCATCATCATCATCATCATCATCATCATCATCATCATCATCATCATCATCATCATCATCATCATCATCATCATCATCATCATCATCATCATCATCATCATCATCATCATCATCATCATCATCATCATCATCATCATCATCATCATCATCATCATCATCATCATCATCATCATCATCATCATCATCATCATCATCATCATCATCATCATCATCATCATCATCATCATCATCATCATCATCATCATCATCATCATCATCATCATCATCATCATCATCATCATCATCATCATCATCATCATCATCATCATCATCATCATCATCATCATCATCATCATCATCATCATCATCATCATCATCATCATCATCATCATCATCATCATCATCATCATCATCATCATCATCATCATCATCATCATCATCATCATCATCATCATCATCATCATCATCATCATCATCATCATCATCATCATCATCATCATCATCATCATCATCATCATCATCATCATCATCATCATCATCATCATCATCATCATCATCATCATCATCATCATCATCATCATCATCATCATCATCATCATCATCATCATCATCATCATCATCATCATCATCATCATCATCATCATCATCATCATCATCATCATCATCATCATCATCATCATCATCATCATCATCATCATCATCATCATCATCATCATCATCATCATCATCATCATCATCATCATCATCATCATCATCATCATCATCATCATCATCATCATCATCATCATCATCATCATCATCATCATCATCATCATCATCATCATCATCATCATCATCATCATCATCATCATCATCATCATCATCATCATCATCATCATCATCATCATCATCATCATCATCATCATCATCATCATCATCATCATCATCATCATCATCATCATCATCATCATCATCATCATCATCATCATCATCATCATCATCATCATCATCATCATCATCATCATCATCATCATCATCATCATCATCATCATCATCATCATCATCATCATCATCATCATCATCATCATCATCATCATCATCATCATCATCATCATCATCATCATCATCATCATCATCATCATCATCATCATCATCATCATCATCATCATCATCATCATCATCATCATCATCATCATCATCATCATCATCATCATCATCATCATCATCATCATCATCATCATCATCATCATCATCATCATCATCATCATCATCATCATCATCATCATCATCATCATCATCATCATCATCATCATCATCATCATCATCATCATCATCATCATCATCATCATCATCATCATCATCATCATCATCATCATCATCATCATCATCATCATCATCATCATCATCATCATCATCATCATCATCATCATCATCATCATCATCATCATCATCATCATCATCATCATCATCATCATCATCATCATCATCATCATCATCATCATCATCATCATCATCATCATCATCATCATCATCATCATCATCATCATCATCATCATCATCATCATCATCATCATCATCATCATCATCATCATCATCATCATCATCATCATCATCATCATCATCATCATCATCATCATCATCATCATCATCATCATCATCATCATCATCATCATCATCATCATCATCATCATCATCATCATCATCATCATCATCATCATCATCATCATCATCATCATCATCATCATCATCATCATCATCATCATCATCATCATCATCATCATCATCATCATCATCATCATCATCATCATCATCATCATCATCATCATCATCATCATCATCATCATCATCATCATCATCATCATCATCATCATCATCATCATCATCATCATCATCATCATCATCATCATCATCATCATCATCATCATCATCATCATCATCATCATCATCATCATCATCATCATCATCATCATCATCATCATCATCATCATCATCATCATCATCATCATCATCATCATCATCATCATCATCATCATCATCATCATCATCATCATCATCATCATCATCATCATCATCATCATCATCATCATCATCATCATCATCATCATCATCATCATCATCATCATCATCATCATCATCATCATCATCATCATCATCATCATCATCATCATCATCATCATCATCATCATCATCATCATCATCATCATCATCATCATCATCATCATCATCATCATCATCATCATCATCATCATCATCATCATCATCATCATCATCATCATCATCATCATCATCATCATCATCATCATCATCATCATCATCATCATCATCATCATCATCATCATCATCATCATCATCATCATCATCATCATCATCATCATCATCATCATCATCATCATCATCATCATCATCATCATCATCATCATCATCATCATCATCATCATCATCATCATCATCATCATCATCATCATCATCATCATCATCATCATCATCATCATCATCATCATCATCATCATCATCATCATCATCATCATCATCATCATCATCATCATCATCATCATCATCATCATCATCATCATCATCATCATCATCATCATCATCATCATCATCATCATCATCATCATCATCATCATCATCATCATCATCATCATCATCATCATCATCATCATCATCATCATCATCATCATCATCATCATCATCATCATCATCATCATCATCATCATCATCATCATCATCATCATCATCATCATCATCATCATCATCATCATCATCATCATCATCATCATCATCATCATCATCATCATCATCATCATCATCATCATCATCATCATCATCATCATCATCATCATCATCATCATCATCATCATCATCATCATCATCATCATCATCATCATCATCATCATCATCATCATCATCATCATCATCATCATCATCATCATCATCATCATCATCATCATCATCATCATCATCATCATCATCATCATCATCATCATCATCATCATCATCATCATCATCATCATCATCATCATCATCATCATCATCATCATCATCATCATCATCATCATCATCATCATCATCATCATCATCATCATCATCATCATCATCATCATCATCATCATCATCATCATCATCATCATCATCATCATCATCATCATCATCATCATCATCATCATCATCATCATCATCATCATCATCATCATCATCATCATCATCATCATCATCATCATCATCATCATCATCATCATCATCATCATCATCATCATCATCATCATCATCATCATCATCATCATCATCATCATCATCATCATCATCATCATCATCATCATCATCATCATCATCATCATCATCATCATCATCATCATCATCATCATCATCATCATCATCATCATCATCATCATCATCATCATCATCATCATCATCATCATCATCATCATCATCATCATCATCATCATCATCATCATCATCATCATCATCATCATCATCATCATCATCATCATCATCATCATCATCATCATCATCATCATCATCATCATCATCATCATCATCATCATCATCATCATCATCATCATCATCATCATCATCATCATCATCATCATCATCATCATCATCATCATCATCATCATCATCATCATCATCATCATCATCATCATCATCATCATCATCATCATCATCATCATCATCATCATCATCATCATCATCATCATCATCATCATCATCATCATCATCATCATCATCATCATCATCATCATCATCATCATCATCATCATCATCATCATCATCATCATCATCATCATCATCATCATCATCATCATCATCATCATCATCATCATCATCATCATCATCATCATCATCATCATCATCATCATCATCATCATCATCATCATCATCATCATCATCATCATCATCATCATCATCATCATCATCATCATCATCATCATCATCATCATCATCATCATCATCATCATCATCATCATCATCATCATCATCATCATCATCATCATCATCATCATCATCATCATCATCATCATCATCATCATCATCATCATCATCATCATCATCATCATCATCATCATCATCATCATCATCATCATCATCATCATCATCATCATCATCATCATCATCATCATCATCATCATCATCATCATCATCATCATCATCATCATCATCATCATCATCATCATCATCATCATCATCATCATCATCATCATCATCATCATCATCATCATCATCATCATCATCATCATCATCATCATCATCATCATCATCATCATCATCATCATCATCATCATCATCATCATCATCATCATCATCATCATCATCATCATCATCATCATCATCATCATCATCATCATCATCATCATCATCATCATCATCATCATCATCATCATCATCATCATCATCATCATCATCATCATCATCATCATCATCATCATCATCATCATCATCATCATCATCATCATCATCATCATCATCATCATCATCATCATCATCATCATCATCATCATCATCATCATCATCATCATCATCATCATCATCATCATCATCATCATCATCATCATCATCATCATCATCATCATCATCATCATCATCATCATCATCATCATCATCATCATCATCATCATCATCATCATCATCATCATCATCATCATCATCATCATCATCATCATCATCATCATCATCATCATCATCATCATCATCATCATCATCATCATCATCATCATCATCATCATCATCATCATCATCATCATCATCATCATCATCATCATCATCATCATCATCATCATCATCATCATCATCATCATCATCATCATCATCATCATCATCATCATCATCATCATCATCATCATCATCATCATCATCATCATCATCATCATCATCATCATCATCATCATCATCATCATCATCATCATCATCATCATCATCATCATCATCATCATCATCATCATCATCATCATCATCATCATCATCATCATCATCATCATCATCATCATCATCATCATCATCATCATCATCATCATCATCATCATCATCATCATCATCATCATCATCATCATCATCATCATCATCATCATCATCATCATCATCATCATCATCATCATCATCATCATCATCATCATCATCATCATCATCATCATCATCATCATCATCATCATCATCATCATCATCATCATCATCATCATCATCATCATCATCATCATCATCATCATCATCATCATCATCATCATCATCATCATCATCATCATCATCATCATCATCATCATCATCATCATCATCATCATCATCATCATCATCATCATCATCATCATCATCATCATCATCATCATCATCATCATCATCATCATCATCATCATCATCATCATCATCATCATCATCATCATCATCATCATCATCATCATCATCATCATCATCATCATCATCATCATCATCATCATCATCATCATCATCATCATCATCATCATCATCATCATCATCATCATCATCATCATCATCATCATCATCATCATCATCATCATCATCATCATCATCATCATCATCATCATC
>JAGSMZ010000374.1:12500-25522 GCA_029286645.1 Papilio protenor
TCATCATCATCATCATCATCATCATCATCATCATCATCATCATCATCATCATCATCATCATCATCATCATCATCATCATCATCATCATCATCATCATCATCATCATCATCATCATCATCATCATCATCATCATCATCATCATCATCATCATCATCATCATCATCATCATCATCATCATCATCATCATCATCATCATCATCATCATCATCATCATCATCATCATCATCATCATCATCATCATCATCATCATCATCATCATCATCATCATCATCATCATCATCATCATCATCATCATCATCATCATCATCATCATCATCATCATCATCATCATCATCATCATCATCATCATCATCATCATCATCATCATCATCATCATCATCATCATCATCATCATCATCATCATCATCATCATCATCATCATCATCATCATCATCATCATCATCATCATCATCATCATCATCATCATCATCATCATCATCATCATCATCATCATCATCATCATCATCATCATCATCATCATCATCATCATCATCATCATCATCATCATCATCATCATCATCATCATCATCATCATCATCATCATCATCATCATCATCATCATCATCATCATCATCATCATCATCATCATCATCATCATCATCATCATCATCATCATCATCATCATCATCATCATCATCATCATCATCATCATCATCATCATCATCATCATCATCATCATCATCATCATCATCATCATCATCATCATCATCATCATCATCATCATCATCATCATCATCATCATCATCATCATCATCATCATCATCATCATCATCATCATCATCATCATCATCATCATCATCATCATCATCATCATCATCATCATCATCATCATCATCATCATCATCATCATCATCATCATCATCATCATCATCATCATCATCATCATCATCATCATCATCATCATCATCATCATCATCATCATCATCATCATCATCATCATCATCATCATCATCATCATCATCATCATCATCATCATCATCATCATCATCATCATCATCATCATCATCATCATCATCATCATCATCATCATCATCATCATCATCATCATCATCATCATCATCATCATCATCATCATCATCATCATCATCATCATCATCATCATCATCATCATCATCATCATCATCATCATCATCATCATCATCATCATCATCATCATCATCATCATCATCATCATCATCATCATCATCATCATCATCATCATCATCATCATCATCATCATCATCATCATCATCATCATCATCATCATCATCATCATCATCATCATCATCATCATCATCATCATCATCATCATCATCATCATCATCATCATCATCATCATCATCATCATCATCATCATCATCATCATCATCATCATCATCATCATCATCATCATCATCATCATCATCATCATCATCATCATCATCATCATCATCATCATCATCATCATCATCATCATCATCATCATCATCATCATCATCATCATCATCATCATCATCATCATCATCATCATCATCATCATCATCATCATCATCATCATCATCATCATCATCATCATCATCATCATCATCATCATCATCATCATCATCATCATCATCATCATCATCATCATCATCATCATCATCATCATCATCATCATCATCATCATCATCATCATCATCATCATCATCATCATCATCATCATCATCATCATCATCATCATCATCATCATCATCATCATCATCATCATCATCATCATCATCATCATCATCATCATCATCATCATCATCATCATCATCATCATCATCATCATCATCATCATCATCATCATCATCATCATCATCATCATCATCATCATCATCATCATCATCATCATCATCATCATCATCATCATCATCATCATCATCATCATCATCATCATCATCATCATCATCATCATCATCATCATCATCATCATCATCATCATCATCATCATCATCATCATCATCATCATCATCATCATCATCATCATCATCATCATCATCATCATCATCATCATCATCATCATCATCATCATCATCATCATCATCATCATCATCATCATCATCATCATCATCATCATCATCATCATCATCATCATCATCATCATCATCATCATCATCATCATCATCATCATCATCATCATCATCATCATCATCATCATCATCATCATCATCATCATCATCATCATCATCATCATCATCATCATCATCATCATCATCATCATCATCATCATCATCATCATCATCATCATCATCATCATCATCATCATCATCATCATCATCATCATCATCATCATCATCATCATCATCATCATCATCATCATCATCATCATCATCATCATCATCATCATCATCATCATCATCATCATCATCATCATCATCATCATCATCATCATCATCATCATCATCATCATCATCATCATCATCATCATCATCATCATCATCATCATCATCATCATCATCATCATCATCATCATCATCATCATCATCATCATCATCATCATCATCATCATCATCATCATCATCATCATCATCATCATCATCATCATCATCATCATCATCATCATCATCATCATCATCATCATCATCATCATCATCATCATCATCATCATCATCATCATCATCATCATCATCATCATCATCATCATCATCATCATCATCATCATCATCATCATCATCATCATCATCATCATCATCATCATCATCATCATCATCATCATCATCATCATCATCATCATCATCATCATCATCATCATCATCATCATCATCATCATCATCATCATCATCATCATCATCATCATCATCATCATCATCATCATCATCATCATCATCATCATCATCATCATCATCATCATCATCATCATCATCATCATCATCATCATCATCATCATCATCATCATCATCATCATCATCATCATCATCATCATCATCATCATCATCATCATCATCATCATCATCATCATCATCATCATCATCATCATCATCATCATCATCATCATCATCATCATCATCATCATCATCATCATCATCATCATCATCATCATCATCATCATCATCATCATCATCATCATCATCATCATCATCATCATCATCATCATCATCATCATCATCATCATCATCATCATCATCATCATCATCATCATCATCATCATCATCATCATCATCATCATCATCATCATCATCATCATCATCATCATCATCATCATCATCATCATCATCATCATCATCATCATCATCATCATCATCATCATCATCATCATCATCATCATCATCATCATCATCATCATCATCATCATCATCATCATCATCATCATCATCATCATCATCATCATCATCATCATCATCATCATCATCATCATCATCATCATCATCATCATCATCATCATCATCATCATCATCATCATCATCATCATCATCATCATCATCATCATCATCATCATCATCATCATCATCATCATCATCATCATCATCATCATCATCATCATCATCATCATCATCATCATCATCATCATCATCATCATCATCATCATCATCATCATCATCATCATCATCATCATCATCATCATCATCATCATCATCATCATCATCATCATCATCATCATCATCATCATCATCATCATCATCATCATCATCATCATCATCATCATCATCATCATCATCATCATCATCATCATCATCATCATCATCATCATCATCATCATCATCATCATCATCATCATCATCATCATCATCATCATCATCATCATCATCATCATCATCATCATCATCATCATCATCATCATCATCATCATCATCATCATCATCATCATCATCATCATCATCATCATCATCATCATCATCATCATCATCATCATCATCATCATCATCATCATCATCATCATCATCATCATCATCATCATCATCATCATCATCATCATCATCATCATCATCATCATCATCATCATCATCATCATCATCATCATCATCATCATCATCATCATCATCATCATCATCATCATCATCATCATCATCATCATCATCATCATCATCATCATCATCATCATCATCATCATCATCATCATCATCATCATCATCATCATCATCATCATCATCATCATCATCATCATCATCATCATCATCATCATCATCATCATCATCATCATCATCATCATCATCATCATCATCATCATCATCATCATCATCATCATCATCATCATCATCATCATCATCATCATCATCATCATCATCATCATCATCATCATCATCATCATCATCATCATCATCATCATCATCATCATCATCATCATCATCATCATCATCATCATCATCATCATCATCATCATCATCATCATCATCATCATCATCATCATCATCATCATCATCATCATCATCATCATCATCATCATCATCATCATCATCATCATCATCATCATCATCATCATCATCATCATCATCATCATCATCATCATCATCATCATCATCATCATCATCATCATCATCATCATCATCATCATCATCATCATCATCATCATCATCATCATCATCATCATCATCATCATCATCATCATCATCATCATCATCATCATCATCATCATCATCATCATCATCATCATCATCATCATCATCATCATCATCATCATCATCATCATCATCATCATCATCATCATCATCATCATCATCATCATCATCATCATCATCATCATCATCATCATCATCATCATCATCATCATCATCATCATCATCATCATCATCATCATCATCATCATCATCATCATCATCATCATCATCATCATCATCATCATCATCATCATCATCATCATCATCATCATCATCATCATCATCATCATCATCATCATCATCATCATCATCATCATCATCATCATCATCATCATCATCATCATCATCATCATCATCATCATCATCATCATCATCATCATCATCATCATCATCATCATCATCATCATCATCATCATCATCATCATCATCATCATCATCATCATCATCATCATCATCATCATCATCATCATCATCATCATCATCATCATCATCATCATCATCATCATCATCATCATCATCATCATCATCATCATCATCATCATCATCATCATCATCATCATCATCATCATCATCATCATCATCATCATCATCATCATCATCATCATCATCATCATCATCATCATCATCATCATCATCATCATCATCATCATCATCATCATCATCATCATCATCATCATCATCATCATCATCATCATCATCATCATCATCATCATCATCATCATCATCATCATCATCATCATCATCATCATCATCATCATCATCATCATCATCATCATCATCATCATCATCATCATCATCATCATCATCATCATCATCATCATCATCATCATCATCATCATCATCATCATCATCATCATCATCATCATCATCATCATCATCATCATCATCATCATCATCATCATCATCATCATCATCATCATCATCATCATCATCATCATCATCATCATCATCATCATCATCATCATCATCATCATCATCATCATCATCATCATCATCATCATCATCATCATCATCATCATCATCATCATCATCATCATCATCATCATCATCATCATCATCATCATCATCATCATCATCATCATCATCATCATCATCATCATCATCATCATCATCATCATCATCATCATCATCATCATCATCATCATCATCATCATCATCATCATCATCATCATCATCATCATCATCATCATCATCATCATCATCATCATCATCATCATCATCATCATCATCATCATCATCATCATCATCATCATCATCATCATCATCATCATCATCATCATCATCATCATCATCATCATCATCATCATCATCATCATCATCATCATCATCATCATCATCATCATCATCATCATCATCATCATCATCATCATCATCATCATCATCATCATCATCATCATCATCATCATCATCATCATCATCATCATCATCATCATCATCATCATCATCATCATCATCATCATCATCATCATCATCATCATCATCATCATCATCATCATCATCATCATCATCATCATCATCATCATCATCATCATCATCATCATCATCATCATCATCATCATCATCATCATCATCATCATCATCATCATCATCATCATCATCATCATCATCATCATCATCATCATCATCATCATCATCATCATCATCATCATCATCATCATCATCATCATCATCATCATCATCATCATCATCATCATCATCATCATCATCATCATCATCATCATCATCATCATCATCATCATCATCATCATCATCATCATCATCATCATCATCATCATCATCATCATCATCATCATCATCATCATCATCATCATCATCATCATCATCATCATCATCATCATCATCATCATCATCATCATCATCATCATCATCATCATCATCATCATCATCATCATCATCATCATCATCATCATCATCATCATCATCATCATCATCATCATCATCATCATCATCATCATCATCATCATCATCATCATCATCATCATCATCATCATCATCATCATCATCATCATCATCATCATCATCATCATCATCATCATCATCATCATCATCATCATCATCATCATCATCATCATCATCATCATCATCATCATCATCATCATCATCATCATCATCATCATCATCATCATCATCATCATCATCATCATCATCATCATCATCATCATCATCATCATCATCATCATCATCATCATCATCATCATCATCATCATCATCATCATCATCATCATCATCATCATCATCATCATCATCATCATCATCATCATCATCATCATCATCATCATCATCATCATCATCATCATCATCATCATCATCATCATCATCATCATCATCATCATCATCATCATCATCATCATCATCATCATCATCATCATCATCATCATCATCATCATCATCATCATCATCATCATCATCATCATCATCATCATCATCATCATCATCATCATCATCATCATCATCATCATCATCATCATCATCATCATCATCATCATCATCATCATCATCATCATCATCATCATCATCATCATCATCATCATCATCATCATCATCATCATCATCATCATCATCATCATCATCATCATCATCATCATCATCATCATCATCATCATCATCATCATCATCATCATCATCATCATCATCATCATCATCATCATCATCATCATCATCATCATCATCATCATCATCATCATCATCATCATCATCATCATCATCATCATCATCATCATCATCATCATCATCATCATCATCATCATCATCATCATCATCATCATCATCATCATCATCATCATCATCATCATCATCATCATCATCATCATCATCATCATCATCATCATCATCATCATCATCATCATCATCATCATCATCATCATCATCATCATCATCATCATCATCATCATCATCATCATCATCATCATCATCATCATCATCATCATCATCATCATCATCATCATCATCATCATCATCATCATCATCATCATCATCATCATCATCATCATCATCATCATCATCATCATCATCATCATCATCATCATCATCATCATCATCATCATCATCATCATCATCATCATCATCATCATCATCATCATCATCATCATCATCATCATCATCATCATCATCATCATCATCATCATCATCATCATCATCATCATCATCATCATCATCATCATCATCATCATCATCATCATCATCATCATCATCATCATCATCATCATCATCATCATCATCATCATCATCATCATCATCATCATCATCATCATCATCATCATCATCATCATCATCATCATCATCATCATCATCATCATCATCATCATCATCATCATCATCATCATCATCATCATCATCATCATCATCATCATCATCATCATCATCATCATCATCATCATCATCATCATCATCATCATCATCATCATCATCATCATCATCATCATCATCATCATCATCATCATCATCATCATCATCATCATCATCATCATCATCATCATCATCATCATCATCATCATCATCATCATCATCATCATCATCATCATCATCATCATCATCATCATCATCATCATCATCATCATCATCATCATCATCATCATCATCATCATCATCATCATCATCATCATCATCATCATCATCATCATCATCATCATCATCATCATCATCATCATCATCATCATCATCATCATCATCATCATCATCATCATCATCATCATCATCATCATCATCATCATCATCATCATCATCATCATCATCATCATCATCATCATCATCATCATCATCATCATCATCATCATCATCATCATCATCATCATCATCATCATCATCATCATCATCATCATCATCATCATCATCATCATCATCATCATCATCATCATCATCATCATCATCATCATCATCATCATCATCATCATCATCATCATCATCATCATCATCATCATCATCATCATCATCATCATCATCATCATCATCATCATCATCATCATCATCATCATCATCATCATCATCATCATCATCATCATCATCATCATCATCATCATCATCATCATCATCATCATCATCATCATCATCATCATCATCATCATCATCATCATCATCATCATCATCATCATCATCATCATCATCATCATCATCATCATCATCATCATCATCATCATCATCATCATCATCATCATCATCATCATCATCATCATCATCATCATCATCATCATCATCATCATCATCATCATCATCATCATCATCATCATCATCATCATCATCATCATCATCATCATCATCATCATCATCATCATCATCATCATCATCATCATCATCATCATCATCATCATCATCATCATCATCATCATCATCATCATCATCATCATCATCATCATCATCATCATCATCATCATCATCATCATCATCATCATCATCATCATCATCATCATCATCATCATCATCATCATCATCATCATCATCATCATCATCATCATCATCATCATCATCATCATCATCATCATCATCATCATCATCATCATCATCATCATCATCATCATCATCATCATCATCATCATCATCATCATCATCATCATCATCATCATCATCATCATCATCATCATCATCATCATCATCATCATCATCATCATCATCATCATCATCATCATCATCATCATCATCATCATCATCATCATCATCATCATCATCATCATCATCATCATCATCATCATCATCATCATCATCATCATCATCATCATCATCATCATCATCATCATCATCATCATCATCATCATCATCATCATCATCATCATCATCATCATCATCATCATCATCATCATCATCATCATCATCATCATCATCATCATCATCATCATCATCATCATCATCATCATCATCATCATCATCATCATCATCATCATCATCATCATCATCATCATCATCATCATCATCATCATCATCATCATCATCATCATCATCATCATCATCATCATCATCATCATCATCATCATCATCATCATCATCATCATCATCATCATCATCATCATCATCATCATCATCATCATCATCATCATCATCATCATCATCATCATCATCATCATCATCATCATCATCATCATCATCATCATCATCATCATCATCATCATCATCATCATCATCATCATCATCATCATCATCATCATCATCATCATCATCATCATCATCATCATCATCATCATCATCATCATCATCATCATCATCATCATCATCATCATCATCATCATCATCATCATCATCATCATCATCATCATCATCATCATCATCATCATCATCATCATCATCATCATCATCATCATCATCATCATCATCATCATCATCATCATCATCATCATCATCATCATCATCATCATCATCATCATCATCATCATCATCATCATCATCATCATCATCATCATCATCATCATCATCATCATCATCATCATCATCATCATCATCATCATCATCATCATCATCATCATCATCATCATCATCATCATCATCATCATCATCATCATCATCATCATCATCATCATCATCATCATCATCATCATCATCATCATCATCATCATCATCATCATCATCATCATCATCATCATCATCATCATCATCATCATCATCATCATCATCATCATCATCATCATCATCATCATCATCATCATCATCATCATCATCATCATCATCATCATCATCATCATCATCATCATCATCATCATCATCATCATCATCATCATCATCATCATCATCATCATCATCATCATCATCATCATCATCATCATCATCATCATCATCATCATCATCATCATCATCATCATCATCATCATCATCATCATCATCATCATCATCATCATCATCATCATCATCATCATCATCATCATCATCATCATCATCATCATCATCATCATCATCATCATCATCATCATCATCATCATCATCATCATCATCATCATCATCATCATCATCATCATCATCATCATCATCATCATCATCATCATCATCATCATCATCATCATCATCATCATCATCATCATCATCATCATCATCATCATCATCATCATCATCATCATCATCATCATCATCATCATCATCATCATCATCATCATCATCATCATCATCATCATCATCATCATCATCATCATCATCATCATCATCATCATCATCATCATCATCATCATCATCATCATCATCATCATCATCATCATCATCATCATCATCATCATCATCATCATCATCATCATCATCATCATCATCATCATCATCATCATCATCATCATCATCATCATCATCATCATCATCATCATCATCATCATCATCATCATCATCATCATCATCATCATCATCATCATCATCATCATCATCATCATCATCATCATCATCATCATCATCATCATCATCATCATCATCATCATCATCATCATCATCATCATCATCATCATCATCATCATCATCATCATCATCATCATCATCATCATCATCATCATCATCATCATCATCATCATCATCATCATCATCATCATCATCATCATCATCATCATCATCATCATCATCATCATCATCATCATCATCATCATCATCATCATCATCATCATCATCATCATCATCATCATCATCATCATCATCATCATCATCATCAT
This sequence comes from Papilio protenor, assembly GCA_029286645.1. Classification (NCBI taxonomy): domain Eukaryota; kingdom Metazoa; phylum Arthropoda; class Insecta; order Lepidoptera; family Papilionidae; genus Papilio; species Papilio protenor. Next base: position 23,650 of record JAGSMZ010000374.1, read on the forward strand.
CATCATCATCATCATCATCATCATCATCATCATCATCATCATCATCATCATCATCATCATCATCATCATCATCATCATCATCATCATCATCATCATCATCATCATCATCATCATCATCATCATCATCATCATCATCATCATCATCATCATCATCATCATCATCATCATCATCATCATCATCATCATCATCATCATCATCATCATCATCATCATCATCATCATCATCATCATCATCATCATCATCATCATCATCATCATCATCATCATCATCATCATCATCATCATCATCATCATCATCATCATCATCATCATCATCATCATCATCATCATCATCATCATCATCATCATCATCATCATCATCATCATCATCATCATCATCATCATCATCATCATCATCATCATCATCATCATCATCATCATCATCATCATCATCATCATCATCATCATCATCATCATCATCATCATCATCATCATCATCATCATCATCATCATCATCATCATCATCATCATCATCATCATCATCATCATCATCATCATCATCATCATCATCATCATCATCATCATCATCATCATCATCATCATCATCATCATCATCATCATCATCATCATCATCATCATCATCATCATCATCATCATCATCATCATCATCATCATCATCATCATCATCATCATCATCATCATCATCATCATCATCATCATCATCATCATCATCATCATCATCATCATCATCATCATCATCATCATCATCATCATCATCATCATCATCATCATCATCATCATCATCATCATCATCATCATCATCATCATCATCATCATCATCATCATCATCATCATCATCATCATCATCATCATCATCATCATCATCATCATCATCATCATCATCATCATCATCATCATCATCATCATCATCATCATCATCATCATCATCATCATCATCATCATCATCATCATCATCATCATCATCATCATCATCATCATCATCATCATCATCATCATCATCATCATCATCATCATCATCATCATCATCATCATCATCATCATCATCATCATCATCATCATCATCATCATCATCATCATCATCATCATCATCATCATCATCATCATCATCATCATCATCATCATCATCATCATCATCATCATCATCATCATCATCATCATCATCATCATCATCATCATCATCATCATCATCATCATCATCATCATCATCATCATCATCATCATCATCATCATCATCATCATCATCATCATCATCATCATCATCATCATCATCATCATCATCATCATCATCATCATCATCATCATCATCATCATCATCATCATCATCATCATCATCATCATCATCATCATCATCATCATCATCATCATCATCATCATCATCATCATCATCATCATCATCATCATCATCATCATCATCATCATCATCATCATCATCATCATCATCATCATCATCATCATCATCATCATCATCATCATCATCATCATCATCATCATCATCATCATCATCATCATCATCATCATCATCATCATCATCATCATCATCATCATCATCATCATCATCATCATCATCATCATCATCATCATCATCATCATCATCATCATCATCATCATCATCATCATCATCATCATCATCATCATCATCATCATCATCATCATCATCATCATCATCATCATCATCATCATCATCATCATCATCATCATCATCATCATCATCATCATCATCATCATCATCATCATCATCATCATCATCATCATCATCATCATCATCATCATCATCATCATCATCATCATCATCATCATCATCATCATCATCATCATCATCATCATCATCATCATCATCATCATCATCATCATCATCATCATCATCATCATCATC
>JAGSMZ010000375.1:0-18562 GCA_029286645.1 Papilio protenor
AATGCGCTATGTGCTAACGCGATATGCGATTTTCGATTTTCGATTTTCGAGTTTTCGATTTTCGAGTTTTCGATTTTCGATTTTTCGAGTTTCGAGTTTTCGATAAGCGATATGCGTTATGCTCTATGGGCTATGCGCTATGCGCTATGCGCTATGGGCTAATGCACTATACGCTATGCGCTAATGTGCATAACGCGATAATGCGATTTTCGATTTTCGAGTTTCGAGTTTTTCGAGTTTCGAGTTTTCGATAAGCGATAATGCGTTATGCGCTATGGGCTATGCGCTATGCGCTATGCGCTATGCGCTATGTGGCATAACGCGATATGCGATTTGCGATTTTCGAGTTTTCGATTTTCGATTTTTCGATAAGCGATATGCGTTATGCGCTAATGGGCTATGCACTATACGCTAATGCGCTATGTGCAAACGCGATATGCGATTTTCGAGTTTTCGATTTTCGATTTTCGAGTTTTCGATAAGCGATATGCTTTATGCGCTATGGGCTTGCACTATACGCTAATGCGCTATGTGCATAACGCGATAATGCGATTTTCGACTTTCGATTTTCGAGTTTTCGATTTTCGATTTTCGAGTTTTCGATAAGCGATATGCTTATGCGCTATGGGCTATGCGCTATGCGCTATGGGCTAATGCACTATACGCTATGCGCTATGCGCTATGTGCATACGCGATATGCGATTTGCGATTTTCGAGTTCGATTTTCGAGTTTCGAGTTTCGAGTTTCGAGTTTCGACCTTTCGATAAGCGATTGCGTTATGCGCTATGGGCTATGCACTATAACGCTATGCGCTATGCGCTATGTGCATAACGCGATATGCGATTTTCGATTTTCGAGTTTCGAGTTTCGAGTTTCGACCTTTCGATAAGCGATATGCGTTATGCGCTAATGGGCTATGCACATACGCTATGCGCTATGTGCATAACGCGATAGCGATTTTCGATTTTCGATTTTCGATTTTCGAGTTTTCGATTTTCGAGTTTTCGATAAGCGATATGCGTTATGCGCTATGGGCTATGCACTATACGCTATGCGCTATGTGCATAACGCGATATGCGATTTTCGACTTTCGATTTTCGAGTTTCGATTTTCGCGTTTTCGATAAGCGATATGCGTTATGCGCTATGGGCTATGCACTATACGCTATGCGCTATGCGCTATGTGCATAACGCGATATTCGATTTTCGATTTTCGATTTTCGAGTTTCGAGTTTCGAGTTTTCGAGCTTTCGATAAGCGATATGCGTTAATGCGCTATGGGCTATGCGCTATGGCTATGCACTATACGCTATGCGCTAGTGCATAACGCGATATGCGATTTTTCGATTTTCGATTTTCCGAGTTTTCGATAAGCGATATGCGTTATGCGCTATGGGCTATGCACTATCGCTATGCGCTATGCGCTATGCGCTATGTGCAATAACGCGATATGCGATTTTCGATTTTCGAGTTTCGAGCTTTCGATAACGATATGCGTTATGCGCTATGCGCTATGGGCCTATGCACTATACGCTATGCGCTATGTGCATAACGCGATATGCGATTTTCGATTTTCGAGTTTTCGATAAGCGATATGCGTTTGCGCTATGGGCTATGCACTATGCGCTATGCGCTATGCGCTATGCGCTATGTGCTAACGCGATATGCGATTTTCGAGTTTTCGATTTTCGATTTTCGAGTTTCGAGTTTCGAGTTTTCGATTTTCGAGTTTCGAGTTTCGAGTTTCGAGTTTCGAGTTTCGACCTTTCGATAAGCGATATGAGTTATGCGCTATGCGCTATGGGCTATGCCACTATACGCTATGCGCTATGCGCTATGTGCAATAACGCGATATGCGATTTTCGATTTTCGATTTTCGAGTTTCGAGTTTCGACCTTTCGATAAGCGATATGCGTATGCGCTATGGGCTATGCACTATCGCTATGCGCTATGCGCTATGGCTATGCACTATAACGCTATGCGCTATGCGCTATGTTGCATAACGCGATATTCGATTTTCGAGTTTTCGATAACGATATGCGTTATGCGCTATGCGCTATGGGCTATGCACTATACTCTATGCGCTATGTCATAACGCGATATGCGATTTGCGATTTTCGATTTTTCGAGTTTTCGATTTTCGAGTTTCGAATTTCGAGTTTTCGATAAGCGATATGCGTTAATGCGCTATGGGCTAATGCACTATACGCTTGCGCTATGTGCATACGCGATATGCGATTTTCGATTTTCGAGTTTCGAGTTTTCGATAAGGCGATATGCGTTATGCGCTATTGGCTATGCACTATAACGCTATGCGCTATGCGCTATGTGCATAACGCGATATGCGTTTTCGATTTTCGATTTTCGAGTTTTCGATTTTCGAGTTTTCGATAAGCGATAATGCGTTATGCGCTATGCGCTATGGCTATGCACTATAACGCTATGCGCTATGCGCTATGCGCTATGTGGCATAACGCGATATGCGTTATGCGCTATGTGCAAACGCGATATGCGATTTTCGAGTTTTCGATTTTCGAGTTTTCGATAAGCGATAGCGTTATGCGCTATGCGCTATGCGCTATGCGCTATGGGCTATGCACTATAACGCTATGCGCTATGCGCTATGCGCTATGCGCTATGTGCATAACGCGATAATGCGATTTTCGATTTTTCGAGTTTTCGATTTTCGAGTTTCGAATTTCGAGTTTCGAGTTTTCGATAACGATATGCGTTATGCGCTATTGGCTATGCACTATCGCTATGCGCTATGCGCTATGCGCTATGCGCTATGCGCTATGTGCTAACGCGATATGCGATTTTCGATTTTCGATTTTTCGAGTTTCGAGTTTTCGATAAGCGATATGCGATTTTCCGATTTTCGAGTTTTCGATAGCGATATGCGTTATGCGCTATGCGCTATGGGCTATGCACATACGCTATGCGCTATGCGCTATGTTGCATAACGCGATATGCGATTTTCCGATTTTCGAGTTTCGAGTTTCGAGTTTTCGATAAGCGATAATGCGTTATGCGCTATGCGCTATGGCTATGCACTATACGCTTGCGCTATGTGCATAACGCGATAATGCGATTTTCGATTTTCGAGTTTCGAGTTTTCGATAGCGATATGCGTTATGCGCTAGGGCTATGCACTATCGCTATGCGCTATGGGCTAGCACTATACGCTATGCGCTATGGGCTTGCACTATACGCTATGCGCTTGTGCATAACGCGACATGCGATTTTCGAGTTTCGAGTTTCGAGTTTTCGATAGCGATATGCGTTAGCGCTATGGGCTATGCCACTATACGCTATGCGCTATGTGCAATAACGCGATATGCGATTTGCGATTTTCGATTTTCGAGTTTTCGATAAGCGATATGCTTATGCGCTATGGGCTAATGCACTATACGCTATGCGCTATGCGCTATGTGCATACGCGATATGCGTTATGCGCTATGTGCATAACGCGAATATGCGATTTTCGATTTTCGAGTTTCGAGTTTCGAGTTTTCGAATTTCGAGTTTCGACCTTTCGATAAGCGATATGCGTTATGCCTATGGGCTATGCCTATACGCTATGCGCTATGTGGCATAACGCGATAATGCGATTTTCGATTTTCGATTTTCGATTTTCGAGTTTTCGATTTTCGAGTTTTCGATAAGCCGATATGCGTTATGCGCTATGCGCTATGCGCTATGGGCTATGCACTATACGCTATGCGCTATGGCTATGTGCATAACGCTATATGCGATTTTCGATTTTCGAGTTTTCGATTTTTCGATAAGCGTATGCGTTATGCGCTATGGGCTATGCACTATAACGCTATGCGCTATGTGCATAACGCGACATGCGATTTTCGAGTTCGATTTTCGAGTTTCGAGTTTCGAGTTTTCGAGTTTCGAGTTTTCGATAAGCGATATGCGTATGCGCTATGGGCTAATGCACTATACGCCTATGCGCTATGGGCTTGCACTATACGCTATGCGCTATGCGCTATGTTGCATAACGCGATATGCGATTTGCGATTTTCGATTTTCGATTTTCGAGTTTTCGATTTTCGAGTTTTCGATAGCGATATGCGTTATGCGTATGGGCTATGCACTATGCGCTATGCGCTATGCGCTATGCGCTATGCGCTATGGCTATGTGCATAACGCGATATGCGTTATGCGCTATGCGCTATTGCATAACGCGATATTGCGATTTTCGAGTTTCGAGTTTTCGATAAGCGATATGCGATATGCGTTATGCGCTATGTGCATAAGCGATATGCTTATGCGCTATGTGCAATAACGCGATATGCGATTTTCGATTTTTCGAGTTTTCGATAAGCGATTATGCGTTATGCGCTATGGGCTATGCACTATACGCTTGCGCTATGTGCATAACGCGTATGCGATTTTCGATTTTCGATTTTCGAGTTTCGAGTTTTCGATAAGCGATATGCGTTTATGCGCTATGGGCATGCACTATACGCTATGCGCTATGGGCTAATGCACTATACGCTAGCGCTATGTGCATACGCGATATGCGATTTTCGATTTTCGATTTTTCGATTTTCGTTTTCGAGTTTTCGATAAGCGATATGCGTTTATGCGCTATGGGGCTATCACTATACGCTATGCGCTATGTGGCATAACGCGATATGCCGATTTTCGATTTTCGATTTTCGAGTTTTCGATAGCGATATGCGTTATGCGCTATGCGCTATGGGCTTGCACTATACGCTATGCGCTTGTGCATAACGCGATATTCGATTTTCGATTTTCGATTTTCGATTTTCGAGTTTTCGATAAGCGATATGCGTTATGCGCTATGGGGTATGCACTATGCGCTATGTACATAACGCGATATGCGATTTGCGATTTGCGATTTTCGAGTTTCGAGTTTCGAGTTTCGAGCTTTCGATAAGCGATGTGCGTTATGCGCTATGCGCTATGCGCTATGGGCCTATGCACTATACGCTATGCGCTATGTGCTAACGCGATATGCGTTTTCGATTTTCGATTTTCGATTTTCGATTTTCGAGTTTTCGATAAGCGATAGCGTTATGCGCTAGGGCTATGCACTATACGCTATGCGCTATGGGCTATGCACTATAACGCTATGCGCTAATGTGCATAACGCTATATGCGATTTTCGAGTTTCGACCTTTCGATAAGCGATATGCGTTATGCGCTATGGGCTAATGCACTATACGCTTATGCGCTATGGTGCATAACGCGATATGCGATTTTCGATTTTCGAGTTTTCGATTTTCGAGTTTTCGATAAGCGATATGCGTTATGCGCTATTGGCTATGCACTATACGCTAATGCGCTATGTGCATAACGCATATGCGATTTTCGATTTTCGATTTTCGATTTTCGAGTTTTCGAGTTTCGAGTTTTCGATAAGGCGATATGCGTTATGCGCTATGCGCTATGCGCTATGGGCTATGCACTATCGCTATGCGCTATGCGCTATGCGCTATGTGCATAACGCGATATGCATTTTCGATTTTCGAGTTTCGAGTTTCGAGTTTCGAGTTTTCGATAAGCGATATGCGTTATGCGCTATGGGCTATGCACTATAACGCTATGCGCTATGTGCATAACGCTATATGCGATTTTCGATTTTCGAGTTTTCGATTTTCGAGTTTTCGATAAGCGAATATGCGTTATGCGCTATGCGCTATGGGCTATGCACTATAACGCTATGCGCTATGGCTATGCACTATACGCTTATGCGCTATGTGCATACGCGATATGCGTTTTCGATTTTCGATTTTCGAGTTTCGAGTTTTCGAGTTTCGACCTTTCGATAAGCGATAGCGTTATGCGCTATGCGCTATGGCTATGCACTATACGCTATGCCTATGTGCATAACGCGATAATGCGATTTTCGAGTTCGAGTTTCGAGTTTTCGATAAGCGATATGCGTTATGCGTTATGCGTTATGCGCTAATGGGCTATGCACTATCGCTATGCGCTATTGCATAACGCGATATGCGATTTGCGATTTTCGAGTTCGAGTTTCGAGTTTTCGATAAGCGATATGCGTTATGCGTTATGCGCTATTGGCTATGCACTATACGCTATGCGCTATGTGCCATAACGCGATATGCGTTTTCGATTTTCGAGTTTCGAGTTTCGAGTTTTCGATAAGCGATATGCGTTATGCGCTAATGGGCTATGCACTATAACGCTATGCGCTATGGGCTTGCACTATACGCTTGCGCTATGTGCATAACGCGATATGCGATTTGCGATTTTCGAGTTCGATTTTCGAGTTTCGAGTTTCGAGTTTCGAGTTTTCGACTTTCGATTTTTCGATAAGCGATATGCGTTATGCGCTATGGGCTATGCACTATAACGCTATGCGCTATGCGCTATGTGCATAACGCATATGCGATTTTCGATTTTCGAGTTTTCGAGTTTTCGATTTTTCGATAAGCGATAATGCGTTATGCGCTATGGGCTATGCACTATACGCTATGCGCTATGGGCTTGCACTATACGCTATGCGCTATGGCATAACGCGATATTGCGATTTTCGAGTTCGATTTTCGAGTTCGATTTTCGAGTTCGAGTTTTCGATTTTTCGATAAGCGATATGCGTTATGCGCTATGGGCTATGCCACTATACGCTATGCGCTATGTGCATAACGCGATAATGCGATTTTCGATTTTCGAGTTTTCGAGTTTCGAGTTCGAGTTTTCGATAAGCGATAATGCGTTATGCGCTATGCGCTATGCGCTATGGGCTATGCCACTATACGCTATGCGCTATGCGCTATGCGCTATTGCATAACGCGATAGCGATTTTCGATTTTCGATTTTCGAGTTTTTCGATAAGCGATATGCGTTATGCGCTATGGGCTATGCCACTATACGCTATGCGCTATGTGCATAACGCGATAATGCGATTTTCGATTTTCGAGTTTTCGATTTTCGAGTTTCGAGTTTTCGAGTTTCGAGTTTCGAGTTTTCGATTTTTCGATAAGCGATATGCGTTATGCGCTAGGGCTATGCACTATCGCTATGCGCTATGCGCTATGCGCTATGTGCATAACGCGATATGCGATTTTCGAGTTTTCGACTTTCGATAAGCGATATGCGTTATGCGCTAATGGGCTATGCACTATACGCTATGCGCTATGCGCTATGGTGCATAACGCGATAATGCGATTTTCGAGTTCGATTTTCGAGTTTTCGATAAGCGATATGCGTTATGGCGCTATGGGCTATGCCTATACGCTATGCGCTATGCGCTATGTGGCATAACGCGATAATGCGATTTTCGATTTTCGATTTTCGATTTTCGATTTTCGAGTTTTCGATTTTCGAGTTTTCGATTTTCGATTTTCGAGTTTTCGATAAGCGATATCGTTATGCGCTATGCGCTATGCGCTATGGCATAACGCGATATGCGTTATGCGCTATGGTGCATAACGCGATATGCGATTTTCGAGTTTTCGATAAGCGATATGCGTTAATGCGCTATGGGCTATGCACTATCGCTATGCGCTATGGCTATGCACTATACGCTATGCGCTATGGCTATGCACTATAACGCTATGCGCTATGTGCATACGCGATATGCGATTTGCGATTTTCGATTTTCGAGTTTTCGATAAGCGATATCGTTATGCGCTATGGGCTATGCACTAATACGCTATGCGCTATGCGCTATGTGCATAACGCGTATGCGATTTTCGATTTTCGATTTTCGAGTTTTCGATAAGCGATATCGTTATGCGCTATGGGCTTATGCACTATACGCTATGCGCTATGGTGCATAACGCGATATGCGATTTTCGAGTTTTCGATTTTCGATTTTCGAGTTTTCGATAAGCGTATGCGTTATGCGCTATGGGCTATGCCACTATACGCTATGCGCTATGGTGCATAACGCGATATGCATTTTCGATTTTCGATTTTCGAGTTTTCGATAAGCGATAGCGTTATGCGCTATGCGCTATGGGCTATGCACTATCGCTATGCGCTATGGGCTATGCACTATCGCTATGCGCTATGGCATAACGCGATATGCGATTTTCGAGTTTTTCGATAAGCGATATGCGTTTTCGATTTTCGAGTTTTCGATTTTCGAGTTTTCGATAAGGCGATATGCGTTAATGCGCTATGGGCTTATGCACTATACGCTAATGCGCTATGTGCTAACGCGATATGCGATTTTCGATTTTCGATTTTCGATTTTCGAGTTTTCGAGTTTTCGATAGCGATATGCGTTAATGCGCTATGGGCTATGCCACTATACGCTATGCGCTATGGCTATGCACTATCGCTATGCGCTATTGCATAACGCGATATTCGATTTTCGAGTTTCGAGTTTCGAGTTTTCGATAAGGCGATATGCGTTATGCGCTATGGGTATGCACTATACGCTATGCGCTATGCGCTATGCGCTATGTGCATAACGCGATATGCGATTTTCGATTTTCGAGTTTCGAGTTTCGAGTTTTCGAGTTTTCGATAAGCGATATTCGTTATGCGCTATGCGCTATGGGCTATGCACTTACGCTATGCGCTAATGTGCATAACGCGACATGCGATTTTCGATTTTCGATTTTCGATTTTCGAGTTTTCGATAAGCGATATGCGTTATGCGCTAATGGGCTATGCACTTACGCTATGCGCTATGCGCTATTGCATAACGCGATAATGCGATTTTCGATTTTCGAGTTTCGAGTTTTCGAGCTTTCGATAAGCGTATGCGTTATGCGCTAATGGGCTATGCACATACGCTATGCGCATGTGCATAACGCGATAATGCGATTTTCGATTTTTCGATAAGCGAATGCGTTATGCGCTATGCGCTATGCGCTATGGGCTTGCACTATACGCTATGCGCTAATGTGCATAACGCGAATATGCGATTTTCGATTTTCGAGTTTCGAGTTTTCGAGCTTTCGATAAGCGATATGCGTTATGCGCTATGGGTATGCACTATACGCTATGCGCTTGTGCATAACGCGATATGCGTTTTCGATTTTCGAGTTTCGAGTTTTCGATAAGCGATATGCGATATGCGTTATGGGCTATGCACATACGCTATGCGCTATGTGCATAACGCGATAATGCGATTTTCGATTTTCGATTTTTCGAGTTTTCGAGTTTCGAGTTTCGAGTTTCGACCTTTCGATAAGCGATATTCGTTATGCGCTATGCGCTATGCGCTATGGGCTATGCCTATACGCTATGCGCTATGCGCTATGTGCATAACGCGTATGCGATTTTCGATTTTCGTTTTCGAGTTTTCGATTTTCGAGTTTTCGATAAGCGATTGCGTTATGCGCTATGGGCTATGCACATACGCTATGCGCTATGCGCTATGCGCTATGTGCTAACGCGATATGCGATTTGCGATTTTCGATTTTCGATTTTCGAGTTTTCGATAAGCGTATGCGTTATGCGCTATGGGCTATGCACTATCGCTATGCGCTATGCGCTATTGCATAACGCGATATGCGAATTTTCGATTTTCGAGTTTTCGATAAGCGATAATGCGTTATGCGCTATGGGCTAATGCACTATACGCTATGGCTATGCACTATACGCTATGCGCTATGTGCAAACGCGATATGCGATTTTCGATTTTCGAGTTCGAGTTTCGAGTTTTCGATTTTCGATTTTCGGTTTTCGATAAGCGATAATGCGTTATGCGCTAGGGCTATGCACTATACGCTAATGCGCTATGTGCAATAACGCGATATGCGTTATGGCGCTATGGGCTATGCACTAACGCTATGCGCTATTGCATAACGCGATATTCGATTTTCGATTTTCGAGTTTTCGATAAGCGATATGCGTTATGCGCTAGGGCTATGCACTATCGCTATGCGCTATGCGCTATGTGCATAACGCGATATGGCGATTTTCGATTTTCGTTTTCGAGTTTTTCGAGTTTTCGATAAGCGATATGCGTTATTCGCTATGGGCTATGCCTATACGCTATGCGCTATGTGCATAACGCGATATGCGATTTTCGATTTTCGAGTTCGAGTTTCGAGTTTTTCGAGTTTTCGATAAGCGATATGCGTTATGCGCTATGGGCTATGCACTATACTCTATGCGCTATGTGCATAACGCGATAATGCGATTTTCGATTTTCGATTTTCGAGTTTTCGATTTTCGAGTTTTCGATAAGCGATATGCGTTATGCGCTATGCGCTATGGGCTATGCACTATCGCTATGCGCTATGGGCTATGCCTATACGCTATGCGCTATGGTGCATAACGCGATATGCGATTTTCGATTTTCGATTTTCGAGTTTCGAGTTTTCGATAAGCGATATGCTTTATGCGCTATGGGCTATGCACTATCGCTATGCGCTATTGCATAACGCGATAATGCGATTTTCGAGTTTTCGATAAGCGATATGCGTTATGCTCTATGGGCTATGCCTATACGCTATGCGCTATGGGCTATGCACTATACTCTATGCGCTATGTGCATAACGCGATATGCGATTTTCGATTTTCGAGTTCGAGTTTTCGAGCTTTCGATAAGCGATATGGCGTTATGCGCTAATGGGCTATGCACTATACGTATGCGCTATGTGCAATAACGCGATATGCGATTTGCGATTTTCGATTTTCGAGTTTTCGAATTTCGAGTTTTTCGAGTTTTCGATAAGGCGATATGCGTTAATGCGCTATGGGCTATGCACTATACCTATGCGCTATGCGCTATGTGCATAACGCATATGCGATTTTCGATTTTCGAGTTTTCGATTTTTCGATAAGCGAATATGCGTTATGCGCTAATGGGCTATGCACTATACTCTATGCGCTATGTGCATAACGCGATAATGCGATTTTCGATTTTCGATTTTCGAGTTTCGAGTTTCGAGTTTCGAGTTTCGACCTTTCGATAAGCGATATTCGTTATGCGCTATGGGCTAATGCACTATACGCTATGCGCTATGCGCTATGTGCATAACGCGATATGCGATTTGCGATTTTCGATTTTCGAGTTTTTCGAGTTTCGAGTTTTCGATAAGCGATATGCGTTATGCGCTATGGGCTATGCACTATACGCTATGCGCTAGTGCATAACGCGATATCGATTTTCGATTTTCGAGTTTTCGATAAGGCGATATGCGTTATGCCGCTATGGGCTATGCACTATACGCATGCGCTATGTGCATAACCGATATGCGATTTTCGATTTTCGAGTTTTCGATAAGCGATAATGCGTTATGCGCTAGGGCTATGCACTAACGCTATGCGCTATGGCTATGCACTATACGCTATGCCTATGTGCATAACGCGATATGCGATTTTCGATTTTCCGAGTTTCGAGTTTCGAGTTTCGAGTTTCGACCTTTCGATAAGCGATATCGTTATGCGCTATGCGCTATGGGCTATGCACTATACGCTATGGCGCTATGTGCATACGCGATATGCGATTTTCGATTTTCCGAGTTTCGAGTTTCGAGTTTTTCGATAAGCGATATGCGTATGCGCTATGGGCTATGCCACTATACGCTATGCGCTAATGTGCATAACGCGATAATGCGATTTTCGAGTTTCGAGTTCGAGTTTCGAGTTCGAGTTTTCGATAGCGATATGCGTTATGCGCTATGCGCTATGGGCTAATGCACTATACGCTATGCGCTATGGCATAACGCGATATGGCGATTTTCGATTTTCGAGTTTTCGATTTTCGATTTTCGAGTTTTCGATAACGATATGCGTTATGCGCTATGGGCTATGCCACTATACGCTATGCGCTATGGCTATGCACTATACTCTATGCGCTATGTGGCATAACGCGATATGGCGATTTTCGATTTTCGAGTTTTCGATTTTCGAGTTTTTCGATAAGCGATATGCGTTATGCGCTATGGGCTATGCACTATCGCTATGCGCTATGGCTATGCACTATCGCTATGCGCTATTGCATAACGCGATAATGCGATTTTCGATTTTCGAGTTCGAGTTTCGAGTTTCGAGTTTTCGAGCTTTCGATAAGCGATATGCGTTATGCGCTAATGGGCTATGCACTATCGCTATGCGCTATTGCATAACGCGATATGCGATTTTCGATTTTTCGATAAGCGATATGCGATATGCGTTATGCGCTATGGGCTATGCACTATGCGCTATGTGCAAACGCGATATGCGATTTGCGATTTTCGATTTTTCGAGTTTCGAGTTTTCGATTTTCGTTTTCGAGTTTTCGATAAGCGTATGCGTTATGCGCTATGGGCTATGCACTATACGCTATGGCGCTATGTGCATAACGCGATATGCGATTTGCGATTTTCGATTTTCGAGTTTTCGATTTTCGGTTTTCGATAAGCGATATGCGTTATGCGCTATGGGCTTGCACTATACGCTATGCGCTATGGTGCATAACGCGATAATGCGATTTTCGATTTTCGAGTTTCGAGTTTTCGAGTTTTCGATAAGCGTATGCGTTATGCGCTATGCGCTATGGGCTATGCACTATCGCTATGCGCTATGGGCTTGCACTATACGCTATGCCTATGTGCATAACGCATATGCGATTTTCGATTTTCGATTTTCGAGTTTCGAGTTTCGACCTTTCGATAAGCGATATGCGTATGCGCTATGGCTATGCACTATACGCTATGGCGCTATGTGCATAACGCGATATGCGATTTGCGATTTTCGATTTTCGAGTTTCGAGTTTCGACCTTTCGATAAGCGATAATGCGTTATGCGCTATGGCTATGCACTATCGCTATGCGCTATGGCATAACGCGATATGCGTTATGCGCTATGGCATAACGCGATATGCGTTTTCGATTTTCGAGTTTTCGATTTTCGAGTTTTCGATAAGCGATATCGTTATGCGCTATGCGCTATGGGCTTGCACTATACGCTATGCGCTATGTTGCATAACGCGATATGCGATTTTCGAGTTTCGAGTTTTCGAGTTTTCGATAAGGCGATATGCGTTATGGCGCTATGGGCTATGCCTATACGCTATGCGCTATGGCTATGCACTATGCGCTATGTGCATAACGCGATATCGATTTTCGATTTTCGAGTTTCGAGTTTCGAGTTTTCGATTTTTCGATAAGCGATTGCGTTATGCGCTATGCGCTATGGGCTATGCACTATAACGCTATGCGCTATGTGCAATAACGCGATATGCGATTTGCGATTTTCGATTTTCGAGTTTTCGATTTTCGAGTTTTCGATAACGATATGCGTTATGGCGCTATGGGCTAATGCACTATACGCTAATGCGCTATGTGCATAACGCGATAATGCGATTTTCGATTTTCGATTTTCGAGTTTCGAGTTTTCGAGCTTTCGATAAGCGATATGCGTTATGGCGCTATGGGCTATGCCTATACGCTATGCGCTATGTTGCATAACGCGATATGCGATTTGCGATTTTCGATTTTCGAGTTTTCGATAAGCGATATCGTTATGCGCTATGCGCTATGGGCTAGCACTATACGCTAGCGCTATGTGCATAACGCGATATGCTATTTTCGATTTTCGAGTTTCGAGTTCGAGTTTTCGAGCTTTCGATAAGCGATATGCGATATGCGTTAGCGCTATGGGCTATGCCTATACGCTATGCGCTATGGCTATGCACTATGCGCTATGTCATAACGCGATATCGATTTTCGATTTTCGAGTTTTCGATTTTCGAGTTTTCGATAAGCGATATGCGTTATGCGCTATGGGCTATGCACTATAACGCTATGCGCTATGTGGCATAACGCGATAATGCGATTTTCGATTTTCGATTTTCGAGTTCGAGTTTTCGATTTTCGAGTTTTCGATAAGCGATATGCGGTTATGCGCTATGGGCTATGCCACTATACGCTATGCGCTATGTGCATACCGCGATATGCGATTTTCGATTTTCGATTTTCGAGTTTTCGTAAGCGATATGCGTTATCGCTATGGGCTATGCACTATGCGCTATGTCATAACGCGATATGCGTTATGCGCTATGGTGCATAACGCGACATGCGATTTTCGATTTTCGAGTTTTCGATAAGCGTATGCGTTATGCGCTATGGGCTATGGCACTATACGCTATGGCGCTATGTGCATAACGCGATATGCGATTTTCGATTTTCCGAGTTTCGAGTTTCGAGTTTCGACCTTTCGATAAGCGATAATGCGTTATGCGCTATGGCTATGCACTATCGCTATGCGCTATGGGCTAATGCACTATACGCTATGCGCTATGGCTATGCACTATCGCTATGCGCTATTGCATAACGCGATATGCGATTTTTCGATTTTCGATTTTCGAGTTTTCGATTTTCGAGTTTTCGATTTTTCGATAAGCGATATCGTTATGCGCTATGGGCTAATGCACTATACGCTATGCGCTATTGCATAACGCGATATGCGTTATGCGCTATGGCATAACGCGATATGCGATTTTCGATTTTTCGAGTTTTCGATTTTCGAGTTTCGAGTTTTCGATAAGCGATATGCGTTATGCGCTATGGGCTATGCACTATACGCTAATGCGCTATGTGCATAACGCGACATGCGATTTTCGATTTTCGATTTTCGAGTTTTCGATAAGCGTATGCGTTATGCGCTATGGCTATGCACTATCGCTATGCGCTATGGGGCTATCACTATACGCTATGCGCTATGTGCATACGCGATATGCGATTTTCGATTTTCGATTTTCGAGTTCGAGTTTTCGATTTTCGAGTTCGATTTTCGAGTTTTCGATAAGCGATATGCGTTATGCGCTATGGCTATGCACTATACGCTATGCGCTATGTGCATAACCGATATGCGATTTTTCGAGTTTTTCGAGTTTCGAGTTTCGAGTTTCGAGTTTTCGATAAGCGATAATGCGTTATGCGCTATGCGCTATGGGCTATGCACTATCGCTATGCGCTATGTGCATACCGCGATATGCGATTTGCGATTTTCGATTTTCGAGTTCGAGTTTCGAGTTCGAGTTTTCGATAATCGATATGCGTTATGCGCTATGCGCTATGGGTATGCACTATACGCTATCGCTATGTGCATAACTCGATATGCGATTTTCGATTTTCGAGTTTCGAGTTTCGAGTTTCGAGTTTTCGATAATCGATATGCGTTATGCGCTATGGGCTATGCACTATACGCTATGCGCTATGCGCTATGTGCATACGCGATATGCGATTTTTCGAGTTTCGAGTTTTTCGAGTTTTCGATAAGCGATATGCGTTATGCGCTATGGGCTATGCACTATACGCTATGCGCTTATGTGCATAACGCGATATGGCGATTTTCGATTTTCGATTTTCGAGTTTTCGATTTTCGAGTTTTCGATTTTTCGATAAGCGATATGCCGTTATGCGCTATGGGCTATGCACTATACGCTAATGCGCTATGTGCATAACGCGATATGCGATTTTTCGAGTTTCGAGTTTCGAGTTTTCGATAAGGCGATATGCGTTATGCGCTATGCGCTATGGCTATGCACTATACGCTATGCGCTATGTGGCATAACGCGATATGCGATTTTCGAGTTTTCGATTTTCGAGTTTCGAGTTTCGAGTTTCGAGTTTTCGATAAGCGATATGCGTTATGCGCTATGGCTATGCACTATCGCTATGCGCTATGGGCTTGCACTATACGCTATGCGCATGTGCATAACGCATATGCGATTTTCGATTTTCGATTTTCGAGTTTCGAGTTTCGAGTTTTCGATTTTTCGATAAGCGATATGCTTATGCGCTATGGGCTATGCACTATCGCTATGCGCTATGTGGCATAACGCGATAATGCGATTTTCGATTTTCGAGTTCGAGTTTTCGATAAGCGATATGCGTTATGGCGCTATGGGCTATGCACTATCGCTATGCGCTATGTGCATACGCGATATGCGATTTTCGATTTTCGATTTTTCGATAAGCGTATGCGTTATGCGTATGGGCTATGCACTATCGCTATGCGCTATGGGCTATGCACTAATACGCTATGCGCTAATGTGCATAACGCGATAATGCGATTTTCGATTTTCGAGTTTCGAGTTTCGAGTTTCGAGTTTTTCGAGTTTCGACCTTTCGATAAGCGATATGCGTTATGCGCTATGGGCTAATGCACTATACGCTATGCGCTATGTGCATACGCGATATGCGATTTGCGATTTTCGAGTTTTCGAGCTTTCGATAAGCGATATGCGATTTTCGAGTTTCGAGTTCGAGTTTCGAGTTCGAGTTTCGAGTTTTCGATAAGCGATAGCGTTATGCGCTATGGCTATGCACTATCGCTATGCGCTATTGCATAACGCGATATGCGTTATGCGCTATGTGGCATAACGCGATATTGCGATTTTCGATTTTCGAGTTTTCGATAAGCGATATGCGTTATGCGCTATGCGCTATGGGCTATGCACTATCGCTATGCGCTATGGCTATGCACTATAACGCTATGCGCTAATGTGCATAACGCGATTGCGATTTTCGATTTTCGATTTTCGAGTTTCGAGTTTCGAGTTTTTCGAGTTTCGAGTTTTCGATAAGCGATAGCGTTATGCGCTATGCGCTATGGCTATGCACTATCGCTATGCGCTATGGGCTATGCACATACGCTATGCGCTATGGTGCATAACGCGATTGCGATTTTCGATTTTCGATTTTCGATTTTCGATTTTTCGATTTTTCGAGTTTCGAGTTTCGAGTTTCGAGTTCGAGTTTTCGATAAGCGATATGCGTTTGCGCTATGGGCTAATGCACTATACGCTATGCGCTAGTGCATAACGCGATATGCGATTTGCGATTTTCGATTTTCGAGTTTCGAGTTTTCGATAATCGATATGCGTTATGCGCTATGCGCTATGGGCTATGCACTATACGCTAATGCGCTATGTGCATAACGCGATATGGCGATTTTCGATTTTCGATTTTCGATTTTCGATTTTCGATTTTCGAGTTTTCGATTTTCGATTTTCGATTTTCCGAGTTTCGAGTTTTCGATAAGCGATATGCGTTATGCGCTATGGGGCTATCACTATACGCTATGCGCTTATGTGCATAACGCTATATGCGATTTTCGATTTTCGAGTTTTCGATAAGCGATAATGCGTTATGCGCTAGGGCTATGCACTATCGCTATGCGCTATGTGCATAACGCGATATTCGATTTTCGATTTTCGATTTTCGAGTTTCGAGTTTTCGAGGTTTCGATAAGCGATATGCGCTATGGGCTATGCACTATACGCTATGCGCTTTGTGCATAACGCGATATGCGTTTTCAATTTTCGATTTTCGATTTTCGAGTTTTCGATAAGCGATATGCGTTATGCGCTATGGGCTATGCACTATACGCTATGCGCTATGTGCATACGCGATATGCGATTTTCGATTTTCGAGTTTTCGATTTTCGATTTTCCGAGTTTTCGATAAGCGATATGCGTATGCGCTATGGGCTATGCACTATACGCTATGCGCTATGGGCTATGCACTATCGCTATGCGCTATGTGCATAACGCGATAATTCGATTTTCGATTTTCGAGTTTCGAGTTTCGAGTTTCGACCTTTCGATAAGCGATATGCGTTATGCGCTAGTGGCTATGCACTATACGCTATGCGCTATGTGCTAACGCGATATGCGATTTTCGAGTTTCGAGTTTCGAGTTTTCGATAAGCGATTGCGTTATGCGCTATGGGCTATGCACTATACGCTATGCGCTATGTGCATAACGCGATATGCGATTTTTCGATTTTTCGAGTTTTCGATAAGCGATATCGTTATGCGCTATGGGCTATGCCACTATACGCTATTGCGCTATGTGCATAACGCGACATGCGATTTTCGATTTTCGATTTTCGAGTTTTCGATAAGCGTATGCGTTATGCGCTATGGGCTATGCCTATACGCTATGCGCTATGTGCATAACGCGATATGCGATTTGCGATTTTCGATTTTCGAGTTTTCGATAAGCGATATGCCGTTATGCGCTATGGGCTATGCACATACGCTATGCGCTATGTGCATAACGCGATATGCGATTTTCGATTTTCGAGTTTCGAGTTTCGAGTTTCGACCTTCGATAAGCGATATGCGTTATGCGCTATGGGCTAATGCACTATACGCTATCGCTATGTGCATAACGCGATATGCGATTTTTCGATTTTCCGAGTTTCGAGTTTCGAGTTTTCGATTTTCGAGTTTTCGATAAGCGATATGCGTTATGCGCTAGGGCTATGCACTATACGCTATGCGCTATGTGCATAACGCGATATGCCGATTTTCGATTTTCGAGTTTTCGATAAGCGATATCGTTATGCGCTATGGCTATGCACTATACGCTATGCGCTATGTGCATAACGCGATATGCGATTTTCGAGTTTTCGAATTTCGAGTTTTCGATAAGCGATATGCGATTTTCGAGTTTCGACCTTTCGATAAGCGATAGCGTTATGCGCTATGTGCTAACGCGATATGCGATTTTCGATTTTCGATTTTCGAGTTTTCGAATTTCGAGTTTTCGAATTTCGAGTTTTCGATAACGATATGCGTTATGCGCTATGTGCATAACGCGATTGCGATTTTCGAGTTCGAGTTTCGAGTTTTCGAATAAGCGATATGCGTTAA
>JAGSMZ010000376.1:0-10821 GCA_029286645.1 Papilio protenor
GCAATCGGGTGGTATACGGCGATATCGGTACCAGTCCACTGTATACACTTCGTGACTGTCTGTACGGCCAGTTTGGCTTGGCGTTGAGCGTGATGCTGTTTTTGGATTCCTGTCGCTCATTTTGCTATGAATTCTAACCGTTATCACTCAAATACATCACCTTCGGATGCGGGGCCGGACAATGCCGCGACAGGCGGGCTCCTGACGTAATGTCGCTGGGCGGGGGAAAACACCCTCCCGCGCGCGCACTCCATCATGGTGATCCTTGGGGCTTTCGGCGGCAGCTTCTTTTATGCGACGGTGGTGATTACGCCTGCCATCTCGGTGATGTCGGCGGCAGGATAGAGGGGCTGGAAATTATCGCCCAGGACCTGGATACGTGGGTGGTTGGCCATATCCATAGATCGTTCTGACCGATGCATTCTGACATTCAAAAGCACGGTACCAGCATGGTCCGGTAAGCTTTTCGCGCCGATTATGCTGATCTGGTTCCTGCTTGCTGGCGGGTTACTGGGTGCGCGCAGTTATCTTGGCTAACCCGGAAGTGATGCAGGCGCGAATCCTTACTGGGCGGTTGGGTACACTTTTTCCTCGAATAAAAACCGTCTCGTTTGTGGCGACTGGCTGCGGTAGTGCTGTCGAATACCGGGTGGCGGCGCTGTACGCGGATATGGGGGCATTTTGGTGTAAACTGCCGATTCGCCTGGCCTGGTTCGGTAGTACTGCCTTCACTGGTGCTAAACTTACTTTGGGTCAGGGCGCTGCTGATCAAACACCGGAAGACGATTAAAAACCCGTCTTTCTGCTGGCGCCCGAGTGGGGGCGCTCATTCCATGTGATCTTGCCGCCCCTGGCGACGGTTATGCGCTTCACAGGCGGTATCTCTGGACGTCTTCTCGCTAACCCGGCAGGCGGTGCGCCTGGGGTCGGTACCTGTTCGCCGATGCGGATTATTCATACTTCGGAATGGAGTCGGGGCAGATTTATATTCCGTTATCAATGGATGCTCTATATATCTCGGTGGTCATCGTCTGTTAACTTTGAGCCTCCTGAATCTGGGGCGGCCTACGGTATTGGCCGGTGACGGGGACGATGGTGGCTGACACCATTCTGTTCACGGACGGTTAGAGCGTCAAAAAAGGCCCACTGGAATAAGTTCGTTGTGGCGCTGCTGCTGGTTGCCTTTATGTGCATGATATCCCGCTCTTCTCCGCGAACTCGATAAAATCGTCTCGGCGGATGGATGCCATTGACCCTCGGCCTGGTGATGTTTACCATCATGACCACTGGAAAAGCGAAGCGTTTCGCCTTCTGGGGGATGCAATAGAGCCACGGTATTTTTCTCTGGAAGCGATGATACTATTCTCTGGAGAACTCGCCGCCGAGTCCGCGTCCGGGGTACCGCTCTAATGTCGGGGCGCTGAAACGGCATTCCTTTCGCCTGTTGCAAACCTTAAGCAAATAAGGTGCTGCACCGGCGGGTGATTTTGATCACGCCTGCGTACTGAAGATGCGCCGTACGTGCAGAACGTTCGTCGAGTACAGATTGAGCAGATGTGCCCGTCGTTCTGGCGCGTCGTAGCCAGATAGGCTGCGGGAAACGCCGAATGTCGAAGAAGTTTTCCACCGCTGTGGGCTGGAAGGCCTGAGCTGCCGATGATGGAGACCCTTCTTATGTTTAATGAGTCGCTGATCATCGGCAAGCGCGCCATGGTACCTGCGCCTGCGCGCAAGCTTTATCTTCTGATTGGCCAGCGCAACGCTCTGCGAGCGCCGACCAGTTCGAAATTCCCGCCGAACCGGGTTATGAGCTCGGCACCAGGTTGAATCTGAGATGGCTGAAAGCCCTTCTTGATGAGGCTTTGGTTTATTGGAAAGCTTCTGCTTTAAAAACTATTCAGGCTTGCGAAAACGCTTTCGATGAGCGATCACAATTCTAACAATATGGTGATGGTTTTTCTGTTCTCTTATTGCTAATACGGATACCAGCGAAAAACGTTTCGCTAGGGAGGCGTAGGTAAAAAGAGAAAATGAAAAAAAGAGGGTACCGTCCTCAATGCTGAAAGTTCGTCGGTCATCTCCCAGCCTGGGTATACCGATACGCTGGTAAGTTTGCGATGCCGGGTTACCTGTGCCCCGCAGCAGCGCCAGTATCGATATGGCGAACCCACGGGGTGCCCCCCCCTCCTTCATGCAGGTCTCTGGAGGTGGGGACGAAGCGAATGCAGGTTGAGCGGCTGCTATCCTCGCGGAGAAAGAGAGATTAAAACGCTTTAATCGCAAGCTCCACGCGACGTGCTCAATCATCTCGAGCAGCTGAGCAACACCAGGGAAACACCATGGAAATTCGTTACACCAGCCATGAGCAGTTTAAAAAAGAAACCGCAGAATAGCAGGGGTGATTCGCAGAGGGGAATGTTCCACGTATGCGCACGTTATTCCTGTGCCGGCGTGCCTTTCTGAGGTCGCCGCTATTGAAGCCTTATTGAATTACAAGGGATCGATCAGTCGTTCCCCTGCGTCAGCGCTCTCCGGCGCCTCGCTAAACTATATCCGGGCCGCTGATGGCCGCTGGTCGGGGAAACGGGCGCCGGTAAATCCACGATATGAAAGTGTTGACCGGATTTACACCCGCGATGGCCCGGTTCGCTGCTTTGGTTGGGTAAGATACCACCTTCAACGGCCCCCAAATCTTCTCAGGAAGCCGGAATTGGCATCATCCCCATTACTAAACCTGAATCCCCAATTGGACGATCGCCGAGAACATTTTCTCGGCCGTGAATTTTGAATCGCTTGCAAAATAGACTGGAAACATGTCAGACGGCCGAATCCGATAAGCGCTTGGCAAAGCTAAATCTGCGTTTTAAACAGCCAGAAGCTGGTGGGGGGATTTATCGATAGGTCGATCAGCAACTGTTTGATATCGCTAAGGTGCTTGAGCTTTGAGTCGAGGTCATCATTAGGATGACCCACCGATGCGTTGACCGACCCGAGAACCTGAATCCCTGTTTCCCGTAATCCGCGAACTGAAATCGCAGGGGCCGGTATGTCTATATCTCCCCCCGTCTGAAAAAGATCTCGAGATTTGCGATGACGTCACGGTATTTCGCGATGGGCCGTTTACGCCGAGCGTGAAGTGTCCAGTCTGGATGAAGATTCTGCTGATTGAATGAATGGTCGGCCGTAAGCTAGGAAGAATCATTACCCCGCATCTGGACAAAGCCCCGGGCGCTGTTCGTCTTAGGTCTACAAACCTGTGCGGGTTCTGGCTGGAAATTCTCCTTTATTTCGTCAGGCGATATTCCGGCGGTCGCCGGGCTGATGGGCGTCCGGGCGCACCGAGCTCATGAAGGTCTGTACGTGCGCTGGGCCGGCGCAGCAGCGGTTCGGTCACCTGATGGACGCGAAAGTTGTTACGCCGTTTCCCCGCAGGATGGTCTGGCCAACGAATCGTCTACAACTAGAATAACCGTAGCGCGACGGTTTAGTGCTCGGCCTGTCTGTTAAGAGAAATTTCCCGCTGACCGCTCTGCTTACTTACACTACTCTCTTTCAGCCGCGGCGGCGGTAGTCTCAAGCAAAGATGAACAACAGCGTTATTGATTTTATTCGCCTGTTTAAAACGTGAAAACGCCTTCGATAGACCGTGCCATGGGCTACCTTTTCGGCCGGGTATCAGCAAATGTCGCGATAGCCCACGGGTTGATGACCCGCCCGAAGGTATTGATCCTTGATGAGCCGACCCGCGTCTTCGACGTCGGGGCGAAGAAGAGATATACCAGCGATTATCAGTTCAAAGCCGAAGGTCTGATCATCATTCTGGTCTCTTCTTCGGAGAGGCCGGGAAGTGCTTGGCATGCAGCGAAATCGCATCAAGGTGATGCAGAAGGCATCTCGGCGGTTGAAATTCACACAGCGACGCAGCCACCCAGAAGTATTGATGCTGCCGGCTGTGGGCAACTTAATCTGTGTGAATCAGGAGTAAAAAAGAGTGAATAACCCTGCTTTTCTTCTGGTCGTCGCTACTTCACAAAGCGTGGCTGATGGAGCGAAAATCGCTGATTGCCCTGCTGGGTGCTGATTGCGATTGTCTCGACCATGAGCCCCCAACTTTTTACGGCGTGAATACCTGTTTCACTATTCTTCAGCATACTTTCGTTAACGCCAATTAAGGCGTAGGGATGACGCTGGTTTCCTGACTCGGGTATCGACCTGTCCCGTCGGTTCGCCTGCTGGCTCTGACCGGCGCGGTTGGCTGCTTCAAATTGTCGGGATGTATGTCACGCGCTGGTGGCCGTGGCCGCTGCGCTGGCATTAGGCCGCGCTATCGGCGGCCGTTACCGGCGTGCTGTGCGAAAAGGGCGCGTGCAGGCATTTATCGCTCACTCTGTCATGATTGCTGCTGCTGCGCGGCGTGACGATGGTGTATACCAATGGAAGCACGTAACTACCGCTTTAAACCGACAACGCCGATCTTTCGGCTGGTTCTGGATTGGTCGTTGTCCGCGGGATCCCACCCAACGCCGGTGTGGATTAATGGGCGATCGTTTCCCTGGCCGCCGTGGTACATGCTGCACCATACTCGCCTGGTCCGTTATATTTATCGCTCGGCGGTACGAGGCGGCAACGCGTCTTTCCGGCATCAGCGTGAATCAAGTTAAAATCATCGTCTATTCTTTGTGCGGCCCATGCTGGCCCTCGCGGGCATGGGGAATTTATGAGGGTCGCGCCGTTCTCTCTCCGCGCAGCCGACGGCGGGCCACAGGAGATGAACTGGATGCGATTGCGGCGGGTGGCGCTCGGTGGTAACAGCCCGCGGCGGTAAAAGGCCGTATGTCGGCACGCTGACTTGGTGCGTTGAATCTTGCTTTCGGAACACGGCCTGAATTTATTAGCGTTTCATTCCTATTACCAGATGAGGTCGGTGAAAGCGTGGTCATTTGCTGGCGGTACCGGTAGATAACAAGAAGCAGTAACTGAGAAACTCTATCAGACATCTTAACATGACATTGAAAAACTGGCGACCCTGGTCCTCTGCTGGACGTTATGGCGGCCCTTAAGCCGCAAACGCGATGGCAAATAATACTATCGCTCTGGTATCTCTACCCTTAACAACCGTTCTTTGTCTCGCTGAAGATGGCGCGCAAAAGAAGCGGCAAACTGGCTATAACCTGGTGGTACTGGGATTCCCAGATACCCGCCAAAATTTGGCTACGTTCAGATTTAACCGTCGTGGCACAAACGCTGCTGTCCACCCTACGGATTCCGATGCGGTGGGTAACGAGCCGTGATCTGGCTCATCAGGCGAAAATTCCGGTTTATCACCACCTCTCGACCGTCATGCGTCAAAAGCGACGTGTTAAGCCCTTTGGCATCTGACCACGTGCTGGGGCGGTCCGATGGCCGGTGACTATCTCGCGAAGAAAGTCGGCGAAGCGCCGAAGATCATTGACCTACAAGGCATTGCCGGGACCCTCCGCGGGCGCGCGAACGTGGTGTGGGTTCTTCCAGCAGGCCGTTGCTGCCACAATTTTAACTGGCTGTCACCAGCCGCTATTGACCGTACCAAGGGCTGAACGTCCTGCAGAACTTGCTGACGGCGCATCCTGATGTGCAGGCGTTATTTGCCCAGAACGCTGAAATGGCGCTGTTCTCGCTGCGTGCGCTACAAACGGCAGGCAAATCTGAAGTGATGGTGTTGATTGACGAGCACGCCGCTTGCGAAAAGCGGTTAAAGTAGTGTCAAACTGGCTGCGAACCCATCGCCCAGCTAGACCGGGCAATAGGCGTTAAAGGGCGTTGAGACCGCCGATACAGTGCTGAAGGGCGAAAAGTGGGAATACCCAGCGACCCGGTGAGTGAAACTGGGTCATAAGCATAATGTGCGATTCGATCGCGCCGGTCCGATGGACAAACACAATCAAGGAAAGCAGCATGCTCCACCTCGAATCGGCCGGTGGCGCGCTTTGCCGGGAATATTGATTTGAAACCTCGCAGGCAACTGTCGTCCTGGCAGTTATCAACGGGTGGCGATCACAATCCTGAATCTCGACGCGCCTTCCCAACGCCTTTTTGTTAACCGTTCCGGTCATCCACTATCATGGTCGCTTTTTTGCTTAAGGGCTCAAACCAGGCCTGGCCTTCGCCCGGCGCAGCGGGGCTATATTTCCTTTAAATTTTATCGCCCTGTACCCGCGCGTGACGACATTGGCGGGGCGCGGTCGTCACCAACTGTAAGCGACAATATTGACGTTTCGCGTCGGCCGTGCAGAGCCCGTTCACCGGAGAATCAACCGGCCTTGGCTCTGATTTTTGTTAACGCTGAGGTGAGAATACTAATGGTATCATGCCGTGCTATGCCGCGCTCTCCGTTGCGCAGTTTGATGCGGAAAAAGACTTAATTGCCTGGCGCGCTAAGTGCGCTGCTGATG
Source organism: Papilio protenor (assembly GCA_029286645.1). NCBI lineage: Eukaryota > Metazoa > Arthropoda > Insecta > Lepidoptera > Papilionidae > Papilio > Papilio protenor. Next base: position 6,432 of record JAGSMZ010000376.1, read on the forward strand.
CAGCCTGGAATCACCGCTGGATAGCGTAGTGGCCGCGCTAACATCGACTCACCAAATCACACCTCATTCATCCTCAATCCGGCGCCGGCACTTGAATTGCCCGATTGAGCTGCTCACCTGGTAGATATCATTAACCCTCACGAGACCGAAGCGAAAAAGCTCATCCGTCGTGCGCGTGGAAAGCGACGAGGATGCGGCAAAAGCGCGGCCAAGTGCTCATGATGGTCTCGGACGGTTATCATTACCCTTGTCAGCCGTGGCGTATGGGCCACTGCTCGAGGTGAAGGTTCGTTCGGGTGCCCGGCTTTTAAAGTGCGGCGCGTGTACCATAGCCGCTGGCGATCCTTTAATGGTGCGCTTGCACCGCGCTGCCTAAGGTAGTGAACTGGCGCATGGCGATTCGTTTTGCCCATCCGCCGCCGCTAATCGCCGTCACCCGCAAAGGGGCCCCAGCCCTCCATTCCCTGGCGAAAGAAATAACGAATTTTTCGTCAACAGGGTTACGCTCGCCTTGGCCACCATGAAGATGTAGCCCGCCATGCGGGCGTTTTCCACTTCGAAACGTTTTCCTCATGTCATCAACAAAGATCGTTTCGTTACGAAGCATTAACCGCTAAAGAAGTCGATGCCCGGCCGCGATTAAAACCTGACTACGCCGCCGTCTGCGCTGGCGCGCAGCCTTAAATTAAAACCAAACCCGCCACCATAGGCATGCCTATTACCCGCAAGTAAACCACCCTTTGATTCGGAGCTAGTGCGCGGCGTGGAACTACTGCTTTGAGCGAGCTATATCCTGGTGCTGTGTAATACCCGGGCTGATGAGCACGGATGAACCGTAAATCTTGAGACGCTGATGCAAAGCGCGTCGATGTTTTACTCCTGTTGGTGCACTGAACTCATCACCTTCGCCGGAAATTAATGGCACTGCTATCCTTCTGTACGACGGTGATTATGGACTGGGCGCCGTCGACGGCGATAGCGCGATCTGATCGGATAACTTCGCTCGGGCGCGATATGGCGAACCCATATCTGATTGACCAGGCTCTAGTCGGATTGCCGGTATCGGCGGTCCGCTGGATAAAACGCCAGCCCGATTGGCGCCTGGAGGGCTAAATCAGGCTGCGAGACTCTAGCCGGACTTCGTGTAGCCGGAAGGATATGTATTGCAGCGATTCTGAATTTGGCGGCGGATCAGCAGCACGCAGCCATGCAGGCCACGACGCTGCGACGCTGTCAATAAGACTAAGCTAAACCCAGATCACCGTAACACTTCCGGACACACCGGGAACCACGACAAGCGAGGGAACGAGGGGGGCACACAATCACATCATACATGAAAGAACAAACACTGGTCGAACAACACCACTCCCACACCAGGTGGGTTGGACTTATCTAACGAGCGCGACACTCGCTGTGGAACGGAGCTGTCGTGTACGTCACCCTAAATCTCAAACAAGAACAAACAAAATGTGGAAACGAACACAAACATGTATACGGCGGGGATTATAACTACAACCCCACATTAAAAACAGACCAAAAGAAAAAACACCCCCCCCAAGGCTCACTACATAGACTGCACAGCATGATCACAAATATAAGCGAAATGTTCTAGCCCGCCGCTACAACCACAATTCATCAAACAACCGAAAGAGTGAGCTGGCGACTGACTGGCTGCCGTCGACAACAATAAAAAACAACAATGCTGGTAATAAAAAAAACACAACATAAGACAAAACTCCACAAAAAGAATAACACAGTGGGCGGGGTATGAGAAGCAACTAAGAAAAAGAAGAAGGGGAGGAGGGATAGGAAAAATCCTGACTACAAAAATCAGATTCAGGCGTGCCGTGCAGGGGGTGTAACGCCTGATGCGGGAAGGGGGGGGGGTTGCGTGCTCAGGGTGGGGTCCTAACGTCTGTCTGGTGCGCCTTTAATCAGGTTGCGGCCATCTTTTGCTGCTGAGAGTAATCCAGCGCCGATACACGGTGATAGCCCCCATGTAATAAAGGGGTCATGAGATTCTCAATGTTATTTGCGCTATCAAATCTCATAAACCTCAGCCCCGACTCAAGCAACCGCCGCGCTAACGGCGACCCCGAGACTGATAGAGATTGCGGAGTAACGTCCAGCATGCTGTTGCCGCTGCTGTCGTTTTCATCGGTTAAATCGGCGAGCGTGATGGTATTCCATTGAGGGTGAACTGAGTGGACATCGCCTCCCCAGAACGAATAGCGGCAGCACAGCATCCAGATCGACAGAGACACAGGAAAACACACAAATACCGGAGATTGCCAGCGAAAACGACAATTCATCAGGCCTATGACTACGTTAACCCCAACCAGCGTTTTTACGGTAGCCGAACCATGGACTAGTATCTGGGTGACGGTTTGATTTCGCAATCATGGAACCGATAGCCGTAGCGCAATCATGGCAGCAGCAATAATCCCCGGATTATGCCGAAGCCAACCTGGAGCATCACGCATCAGGACGAACGCCGGGCACAACGAGTTAACCCTCTACACAAACAAGTGAAGCCACAAAACACAACACTGTATGTGATAGACAAAAAAAACCGACACAGTCCCGCACACCAAAAATCGCAACAAGAAAAGTACACCAGGGTCGTCGTAACTAGAGGCACGGATAAGCTAAATGAGCGGTGTGGGATGCGGCGAGCGTGGCGAATATAGTCCCCACATTCAAACGATGCTCAGAAATAGGCGGCGAAATAACGTCAGGACAGAGGCCATCCAGGTTACAACAATCTTCTCGCAAACAGCTCGATTCCACGGCCAAACACAACCATGCGCAGGCAAAGGGATAAACGAGCGGGTCGAACGCGCCGTAGCGGGGGAGAACACCAAAATCGGTGATGAAATCCGGCATGTACTTGCGGCGTAGAACATCCGATCACTCCCACCGACGCGCACACACGAAAGTGTGCGCCGATCGTGCGTAAACCTCAGGAATATCCCTTGGCCGGCGATGCGTCCAGGGCACCAGTACGACGCCGCCGACACGGGCCGAGATCGGGCCGACCAGGCCAGGCATGGTGACGAAGTTGATACCGCAGCATTTTCCGCTGCGGCGGATGGCGCGCAGTAACGCCAGCTCGCCCCGGCATCATCATCGCTATGCATCTCATCGCTCCGGCCGATGCCCTGAATGACGCGGAAGATAACCCGTTTCCATCAGGGAAGTTGAAGCGCGCAGGCCGGACCCGAGGGTAAACAGCTGCCGGCGATGAAGAAATCTCTTCGCGTGCCGAAGCGGTCGGCCAGCCAACCGCGACGGATAGCAATGGCTACGTCAACAGTGTAGCTGAATAATGCCGATTGCATCGCAAGCGTGACGGTTAAGGCTATGGGCGATAGCGGAAGGGCCTTTCAGAATGGTAGCCGTCCAATCGCCGGCATAAAAAATCCATCGCTGCGATCCATGTGGCACCCTCCATACTGCGGAGCTTTCCTTTTGGTCATTCGATCCCATCCTTTACTATTTGTCGTACTGGTTGGGGGTCACTCAAACCAGCCTGGCAGGCGCTCAGCGCTCGCAAGCCGTCGCTATCCCAGAACTGGCATCAACGATTGCTGATGGAGATCCAGCTTCACCACTTCATTTTGGTAAGCGAAAGTGAAGTAGGTGTGGTAACGAATGAACTACAGAAGCGAAAGAGGTCATGAAAGGATTGCCGCTCATTTTCCAATATATATGTTCATTGCAGGCCCATATCGACCCATCCACGCTCTCGCTGAAAGTTCCTCTTTAGCCTCAACATCTTCCTCCATCAAAGCTTGAGTTGAGCCTTCTTCTCCGGCCGTGCCTGAGGTTGGACCGCCAGAATAACAGTGCTTGTGGCTCCAGTTCTTTCGCGCATAAACGAGGAAAATGGCCGACAACCTTCAGCGAAATTTATCTTCCGTTAACCACCATGCCTGAGTTCTTTATCGAGAAAGTTCCAGCTGCTGCGGGGCATCACCCCGTTCCGAGCCGTGACGAGGTAAAAGCATACCCTTTCGCAGCAAGCGTTTAACCGCTTCACGGCCGGCCGTACGGCTCACTCCAAACTGCTCACTCCATTTTCCATCTCTCCGGGAGGATTCACTTTCTGGCGGGTATTCCCCGGTCAGGATTTTTTGAGCTGTTTCTCCGCAATACCCAGAGTTGTTCTTTTGGTGTTGTGCCGCCCAACTGCTGGTGGCGCTTAAAGACATAATGCGTTCCGTTCTCTTTTTTACCTTATCAGTATGCCCTCTGGCGGCGTGCTTCGTTGGTTAAAAACGCAAAACGCCGCTTTTTTGCTACATGACACGGCATAATGAATGAAAAAAGAGGCGGTTGAAAAGTTTTTTTAATTTCCCCCTTGTCACTTACTTCGTAATTACTACAT
>JAGSMZ010000378.1:0-16267 GCA_029286645.1 Papilio protenor
CGAGTTTTCGATTTTCGGGTTTCGATAAGCGATATGCGTTATGCGCTATGGCTATGCACTATACGCTATGCGCTATGTGCATAACGCGATATGCGATTTTCGATTTTCGAGTTTCGAGTTTCGACCTTTCGATAAGCGATATGCGATATGCGTTATGCGCTATGGGCTATGCACTATACGCTATGCGCTATGTGCATAACGCGACATGCGATTTTCGATTTTCGAGTTTTCGATAAGCTATATGCGTTATGCGCTATGGGCTATGCACTATAACGCTATGCGCTATGCGCTATGCGCTATGTGCATAACGCATATGCGATTTTCGATTTTCGAGTTTCGAGTTTTCGATTTTTCGATAAGCGATATGCGATATGCGTTAATGCGCTATGGGCAATGCACTATACGCTATGCGCTATGTGCATAACGCGATATGCATTTTCGATTTTCGAGTTTTCGATTTTCGAGTTTTCGATAAGCGATAATGCGTTATGCGCTATGGGCTATGCACTATCGCTATGCGCTATGTGCATACGCGACATGCGATTTTCGATTTTCGATTTTCGAGTTTCGAGTTTTCGAGTTTCGACCTTTCGATAGCGATATGCGTTATGCGCTATGGGCTATGCACTATAACGCTATGCGCTATTGCATAACGCGATAATGCGATTTTCGATTTTCGAGTTTTCGATAAGCGATATGCGTTATGCGCTATGGGCATGCACTATACGCTATGCGCTAGTGCATAACGCGAATATGCGATTTTCGATTTTCGATTTTCGAGTTTTCGATAAGCGATATGCGATATGCGTTATTGCGCTATGGGCTATGCACTATACGCTATGCGCTATGTGCATAACGCGAATATGCGATTTTCGATTTTCGGTTTCGAGTTTTCGATTTTCGAGTTTTCGATAAGCGATATGCTTATGCGCTATGGGCTAATGCACTATACGCTATGCGCTATGGCTATGCACTATGCGCTATGTCATAACGCGATATGCGATTTTTCGATTTTCGAGTTTTCGATAACGATATGCGTTATTGCGCTATGGGCTATGCCTATACGCTATGCGCTATGCGCTATTGCATAACGCGATATGCGATTTTCCGATTTTCGAGTTTCGAGTTTCGAGTTTCGAGTTCGAGTTTTCGATAACGATATGCGTTATGCTCTATGGGCTATGCCTATACGCTATGCGCTATGCGCTATGCGCTATGTTGCATAACGCGATATGCGATTTTCGATTTTCGAGTTTCGAGTTTCGAGTTTTCGATAAGCATATGCGTTATGCGCTATGCGCTATGGCTATGCACTATAACGCTATGCGCTATGTGCATAACGCGATATGCGATTTTCGATTTTCGAGTTTTCGATTTTCGAGTTTTCGATAAGCGATATGCGTATGCGCTATGGGCTATTCACTATACGCTATGCGCTATGGGCTATGCACTATGCGCTATGTGCATAACGCGATATGCGATTTTCGATTTTCGAGTTTCGAGTTTTCGAGTTTTCGATAAGCGATATGCGTTATGCGCTATGGGCAATGCACTATACGCTATGCGCTATGTGCATAACGCGATAAGCGATTTTTGATTTTCGAGTTCGAGTTTTCGATAAGCGATATCGTTATGCGCTATGTGCTAACGCGATATGCGTTATGCCTATGGGCTATGCACTATGCGCTATGTGCATACGCGATATGCGTTATGCGCTATGGCATAACGCGATAGCGATTTTCGATTTTCGAGTTTTCGATTTTCGAGTTTTCCGAGTTTCGAGTTTTCCGAGTTTCGAGTTTTCGATAAGCGATATGCGTTATGCGCTATGGGCTATGCACTATACGCTATGCGCTATGTGCATAACGCGATATGCGATTTTCGATTTTCGAGTTTCGAGTTTCGATTTTCGAGTTTTCGATAAGCGATATGCGTTATGCGCTATGGGCTATGCACTATACGCTATGCCTATGTGCATAACTCGATATGCGATTTTCGATTTTCGAGTTTTCGAAGTTTCGAGTTTTCGATAAGGCGATATGCGTTATGCGCTATGGGCTAATGCACTATACGCCTATGCGCTATGGGCTATGCCTATACGCTATGCGCTATGTGCATAACGCGATATGGCGATTTTCGATTTTCGATTTTCGAGTTTCGAGTTTCGAGTTTTCCGATAAGCGATATGCGTTATGCGCTATGGCTATGCACTATACCTATGCGCTATGTGCATAACGCATATGCGATTTTCGATTTTCGAGTTTTCGATAAGCGATATGCGTTATGCGCTATGGGCTTGCACTATACGCTATGCGCTATTGCATAACGCGATAATGCGATTTTCGAGTTTCGAGTTTCGAGTTTTCGATAAGCGATAGCGTTATGCGCTATGGGCAATGCACTATACGCTATGCGCTATGTGCATAACGCGATATGCGATTTTCGATTTTCGAGTTTTCGATTTTCGAGTTTTCGATAAGCGTATGCGTTATGCGCTATGGGCTTGCACTATACGCTATTCGCTATGTGCATAACGCGATTGCGATTTTCGAGTTCGAGTTTCGAGTTTTCGATTTTCGAGTTTTCGATAAGCGATATGCGTTATTGCGCTATGGGCTTGCACTATACGCTATGCGCTAGTGCATAACGCGATATGCGTTATGCGCTATGTGCATAACGCGATATGCGATTTTCGATTTTCGAGTTTCGAGTTTCGAGTTTCGACCTTTCGATAGCGATATGCGTTATGGCGCTATGGGCTATGCACATACGCTATGCGCTTATGTGCATAACGCGACATGCGATTTTCGATTTTCGATTTTCCGAGTTTCGAGTTTCGAGTTTCGACCTTCGATAAGCGATATGCGTATGCGCTATGGGCTAATGCACTATACGCTATGCGCTATGCGCTATGCGCTATTGCATAACGCGATTGCGATTTTCGATTTTCGATTTTCGAGTTTCGACCTTCGATAAGCGATAATGCGTTATGCGCTATGGGCTATGCGCTATACACTATGCGCTATACGCTATGTGCATATCGCGATATGCGATTTTCGATTTTCGATTTTCGAGTTTCGAGTTTTCGACTTTCGATAAGCGATATGCGATATGCGTTATGCGCTATGGCTATGCACTATGCGCTATGGCATAACGCGATATGCGTTATGCGCTATGTGCCTAACGCGATATGCCGATTTTCGATTTTCGAGTTTTCGATTTTCGAGTTTTCGATAGCGATATGCGTTATGCCGCTATGGGCTATGCACTATACGCTATGCGCTATGTTGCATAACGCGATATGCGATTTTCGATTTTCGATTTTCGAGTTTTCGATTTTCGAGTTTTCGATAAGCGATATGCGATATGCGTTAATGCGCTATGGGCTATGCACTATACGCTATGCGCTATGTGCATAACGCGATATTCGATTTTCGATTTTCGAGTTTTCGATAAGCGATATTCGTTATGCGCTATGGGCTATGCGCTATGCGCTATGTGCAAAACGCGATATGCAATTTTCGATTTTCGAGTTTCGAGTTTTCGAGTTTTCGATAAGCGATATGCGTTTGCGCTATGGGCTATGCACTATCGCTATGCGCTATGCGCTATGCGCTATGTGCCTAACGCGATATGCGATTTTCGATTTTCGATTTTCGATTTTCGAGTTTCGAGTTTCGACCTTTCGATAAGCGATATGCGTTATGCCTATGGGCTATGCACTTACGCTATGCGCTATGTGCATAACGCGATATGCGATTTTCGATTTTCGGTTTCGAGTTTCGAGTTTTCGATAAGCGATATGCGTTATGCGCTATGGCTATGCACTATACGCTATGCGCTATGCGCTATTGCATAACGCGACATGCGATTTTCGATTTTCGAGTTTTCGATTTTCGAGTTTTCGATAAGCGCTATGCGTTATGCGCTATGGGCTTGCACTATACGCTATGCGCTATGTGCATAACGCGATTGCGATTTTCGATTTTCGAGTTTCGAGTTTCGAGTTTTCGATAAGCGATATTCGTTATGCGCTATGGCTATGCACTATACGCTATGCCTATGTGCATAACGCGATAATGCGATTTTCGAGTTTTCGATTTTCGATTTTCGAGTTTTCGATTTTCGAGTTTTCGATAACGATATGCGTTATTGCGCTATGGGCTATGCACTATACGCTATGCGCTATGTGGCATAACGCGATATGCTATTTTCGATTTTCGAGTTCGAGTTTCGAGTTTCGACCTTTCGATAAGCGATATGGCGTTATGCGCTATGTGCATAAGCGATATGCGATATGCGTTATGCGCTAATGGGCTATGCACTATACTCTATGCGCTATGTGCATAACGCGATATGCTATTTTCGATTTTCCGAGTTTCGAGTTCGATTTTCGAGTTTTCGATAAGCGATATGCGTTATGCGCTATGGGCTATGCCACTATACGCTATGCGCTATGTTCATAACGCGATATTCGATTTTCGAGTTTCGGTTTCGAGTTTTCGATAAGCGATATGCGTATGCGCTATGGGCTATGCACTATACGCTATGCGCTATGCGCTATGTGCATAACGCGTATGCGATTTTCGAATTTTCGAGTTTCGAGTTTCGAGTTTTCGATAAGCGATATGCGATATGCGTTATGCGCTATGCGCTATGGGCAATGCACTATACGCTATGCGCTATGTGCATAACGCGAATATGCGATTTTCCGATTTTCGAGTTCGATTTTCGAGTTTTCGATAAGCGATATGCGTTATGCGCTATGGGCTATGCACTATACTCTATGCGCTATGTGCAATAACGCGATATGCGATTTTCGATTTTCGGTTTCGAGTTTCGAGTTTCGAGTTTCCGAGTTTTCGATAAGCGTATGCGTTATGCGCTAATGGGCTATGCACTATACGCTACGCGCTATGTGCATAACGCGATATGCCGATTTTCGATTTTCGAGTTTCGATTTTCGAGTTTTCGATAAGCGATATGCGATATGCGTTATGCGCTATGGGCTATGCACTATACGCTATGCGCTATGTGCATAACGCGACATGCGATTTTCGAGTTTCGAGTTTCGAGTTTCGACCTTTCGATAAGCGATATGCGTTATGCGCTAATGGGCTATGCACATACGCTATGCGCTATGTGCATAACGCGATATGCGATTTTTCGATTTTCGGTTTCGAGTTTCGAGTTTTCGATAGCGATATGCGTTTGCGCTATGGGCTAATGCACTATACGCTATGCGCTATGTGCATAACGCGATATGCGATTTTCGATTTTCGAGTTTCGAGTTTCGACCTTTCGATAAGCGATATGCGTTATGCGCTATGGGCTATGCACTATACGCTATGTGCATAACGCGATATGCGATTTTCGATTTTCGAGTTTTCGATTTTCGAGTTTTCGATAACGATATGCGTTATGCGCTATGCGCTATGGGCTAATGCACTATACGCTATGCGCTATGTTGCATAACGCGATTGCGATTTTCGATTTTCGAGTTTCGAGTTTCGAGTTTTCGATAAGGCGATATGCGTTATGCGCTATGGGCTTGCACTATACGCTATGCCTATGTGCATAACGCGATATGCGATTTTCGATTTTCGAGTTTCGAGTTTCGAGTTTCGACCTTTCGATAAGCGATATGCGTTATGCGCTATGGGCTATGCACTATAACGCTATGCGCTAGTGCATAACGCGATATGCGATTTTCGATTTTCGAGTTCGAGTTTCGAGTTTTCGAGTTTTCGATAAGCGATATGCGATATGCGTTATGCGCTATGGCTATGCACTATACGCTATGCGCTAATGTGCATAACGCGATATGCGATTTTCGAGTTCGAGTTTCGAGTTTCGACCTTTCGATAAGCGATATGCGTTATGCCTATGGGCTATGCACTATCGCTATGCGCTATGCGCTATGCGCTATGCGCTATGCGCTATGTGCATAACGCGACATGCGATTTTCGATTTTCGAGTTTTCCGAGTTTCGAGTTCGAGTTTCGACCTTTCGATAAGCGATATGCGATATGCGTTATGCGCTAATGGGCTATGCACTATACGCCTATGCGCTATGTGCATAACGCGATATGCGATTTTCGAGTTCGAGTTTTCGATTTTCGAGTTTTCGATAAGCGATATTGCGTTATGCGCTATGGCTATGCACTATACGCCTATGCGCTATGTGCATAACGCGAATATGCGATTTTCGATTTTCAAATTTTCGATAAGCGATATGCGTTATGCGCTATGGGCTATGCACTATACGCTATGCGCCATGTGTCATAACGCGATATGCGATTTTCGATTTTCGAGTTTCGAGTTTCGAGTTTCGACCTTTCGATAAGCGATATGCGTTATTCGCTATGGGCTATGCACTATACGCTATGCGCTATGTGCATAACGCGATATGCGATTTTCGATTTTCGGTTTCGAGTTTCGAGTTTTCGATTTTCGATTTTCGATTTTTCGATAAGCGATAATGCGTTATGCGCTATGGGCTTTGCACTATACGCTATGCGCTATGCGCTATGCGCTATGTGCATACCGCGATATGCGATTTTCGAGTTTCGAGTTTTCGATTTTCGAGTTTTCGATAAGCGATATGCGATATGCGTTATGCGCTAGGGCTATGCACTATACGCTATGCGCTATGCGCTATGTTGCATAACGCGACATGCGATTTTCGATTTTCGAGTTCGAGTTTCGACCTTTCGATAAGCGATATGCGTTATGCGCTAATGGGCTATGCACTATACGCTAATGCGCTATGTGCATACGCGATATGCGATTTTCGAGTTTCGAGTTTTCGAGTTTTCGATAAGCGATATTCGTTATGCGCTATGGGCAATGCACTATACGCTATGCGCTATGTGCATAACGCGATATGCGATTTTCGATTTTCGAGTTTCGAGTTTCGACCTTCGATAAGCGATAGCGTTATGCGCTATGCGCTATGGGCTATGCACTATACGCCTATGCGCTATGTGCATAACGCGATATTCGATTTTCGATTTTCGAGTTTTCGATTTTCGAGTTTTCGATAAGCGATTGCGTTATGCGCTATGCGCTATGGGCTTGCACTATACGCTATGCGCTTGTGCATAACGCGATTGCGATTTTCGAGTTTCGAGTTTTCGATTTTCGATTTTTCGATAAGCGATATGCGTTATGCGCTATTGGCTATGCACTATACGCTATGCGCTATGCGCTATGTGCATAACGCGATATGCGATTTTCGACTTTCGATTTTCGAGTTTCGATTTTCGAGTTTCGACCTTCGATAAGCGATATGCGTTATGCGCTATGGGCTATGCACTAACGCTATGCGCTATGCGCTATGTGCATACGCGATATGCGATTTTCGATTTTCGAGTTTCGAGTTCGAGTTTCGAGTTTTCGATAAGCGATATGCGATATGCGTTATGCGCTATGGGCTATGCACTAACGCTATGCGCTATGTGCCATAACGCGATATCGATTTTCGATTTTCGAGTTTCGAGTTCGACCTTTCGATAAGCGATATGCGTTATGCGCTATGGGCTATGCACTATACGCTATGCGCTATGTGCATAACGCGACATGCGATTATCGAATTTCGAGTTTCGAGTTTCGAATTTCGACCTTTCGATAAGCGATATGCGATTTTCGATTTTTCGATAAGCGTATGCGTTATGCGCTATGGGCAATGCACTATACGCTACGCGCTATGTGCATACGCGATATGCGATTTTCGATTTTCGAGTTCGAGTTTCGAGTTTCGAGTTTTCGATAAGCGATATGCGATATGCGTTATGGCGCTATGGGCTATGCACTTACGCTATGCGCTATGTGCATAACGCGATATTCGATTTTCGATTTTCGAGTTTTCGATAAGCGAATGCGTTATGCGCTATGGCTATGCACTATACGCTATGCGCTATGTGCATAACGCGACATGCGATTTTCGATTTTCGAGTTTCGAGTTTCGAGTTTCGACCTTTCGATAAGCGATATGCGTTATGGGCTATGGGCTATGCACTATACTCTATGCGCTATGTGCAATAACGCGATATGCGATTTTCGAGTTTTCGATTTTCGAGTTTCGAGTTTTCGAACCTTTCGATAAGCGATAATGCGTTATGCGCTAGGGCTATGCACTATGCGCTATGTCATAACGCGATATGCGTTATGCGCTATGTGCATAACGCGATATGCGATTTTCGATTTTCGAGTTTTCGATTTTCGATTTTTCGAGTTTTCGATAAGCGAATATGCGTTATGCCGCTATGGGCTATGCACTATACGCTATGCGCTAAGTTCATAACGCGATATGCGATTTTCGAGTTTCGATGTTCGAGTTTTCGATAAGCGATATGCGATATGCGTTAATGCGCTATGGGCCTATGCACTATACGCTATGCGCTATGCGCTATGTGCATAACGCGATATGCGATTTTCGATTTTCGATTTTCGATTTTCGAGTTTCGAGTTTCGAGTTTTCGATAAGCGATATGCGTTATGCGCTATGGGCTATGCACTATACGCTATGCGCTATGTGCATAACGCTATATGCGATTTTCGATTTTCGAGTTTCGATTTTCGAGTTTTCGAATAAGCGATATGCGATATGCGTTATGCGCTATGGGCTTGCACTATACGCTATGCGCTATGTGCATAACGCGATATGCGATTTTCGATTTTCGATTTTCGAGTTTCGAGTTTCGACCTTTCGATAAGCGATATGCGTTATGCGCTAATGGGCTATGCACTATAACGCTATGCGCTAATGTGCATAACGCGATAATGCGATTTTCGAGTTTTCGAATAAGCGATATGCGATTTTCGAGTTTTCGAATAAGCGATATGCGATATGCGTTATGCCGCTATGGGCTATGCACTATACGCTACGCGCTATGTGCATAACGCGATATTCGATTTTCGAGTTTCGAGTTTTCGATTTTCGAGTTTTCGATACGCGATATGCGTTATGCGCTAATGGGCTATGCACTATACGCTTATGCGCTATGTGGCATAACGCGATATGCATTTTCGATTTTCGATTTTCGAGTTTCGAGTTCGAGTTTCGACCTTTCGATAAGCGATATGCGTTATGCGCTATGGGCCTATGCACTATACGCTATGCGCTATGTGCATAACGCGATATTCGATTTTCGATTTTCGATTTTCGAGTTTCGAGTTTCGACCTTTCGATAAGCGATATGGCGTTATGCGCTATGGGCCTATGCACTATACGCTATGCGCTATGTGCATAACGCGATAATGCGATTTTCGATTTTCGAGTTTCGAGTTTCGAGTTTTCGATAAGCGATTGCGTTATGCGCTTATGGGCTATGCACTATACCTATGCGCTATGTGCATAACGCGATAATGCGATTTTCGATTTTCGATTTTCGAGTTTTCGATTTTCGAGTTTTCGATAATCGATATGCGTTATGCGCTATGGGCTATGCACTATACGCTATGCGCTATGGTGCATAACGCGAATATGCGATTTTCGATTTTCGATTTTCGAGTTTCGACCTTTCGATAAGCGATATGCGATATGCGTTATCGCTATGGGCTATGCACTATACTCTATGCGCTATGTGCATAACGCGATAATGCGATTTTCGAGTTCGATTTTCGAGTTCGAGTTTTCGATTTTTCGATAAGCGATTGCGTTATGCGCTATGGGCAATGCACTATACGCTATGCGCTATGCGCTATGCGCTATGTGCATAACGCGATATGCATTTTCGATTTTCGAGTTTCGAGTTTCGAGTTTTCGATAAGCGTATGCGTTATGCGTATGGGCTATGCACATACGCTATGCGCTATGCGCTATGCGCTATGCGCTATGTGCATAACGCGATATGCGATTCTCGATTTTCGAGTTTTGATTTTCGAGTTTTCGATAAGCGATATGCGTTCTGCGCTATGGGCTATGCACTATACGCTATGCGCTATGTGCATAACGCGACATGCGATTTTCGATTTTCGATTTTCGAGTTCGAGTTTCGAGTTCGAGTTTCGAGTTTCGACCTTTCGATAGCGATATGCGTTATGCGTATGGGCTATGCACTATACGCTAATGCGCTATGTGCAATAACGCGATATGCGTTATGCGCTATGTGGCATAACGCGATATGCGATTTTCGATTTTCGAGTTTCGAGTTTTCGAGTTTCGAGTTCGAGTTTTCGATAAGCGATATGCGTTATGGCGCTATGGGCTATGCACTATACCTATGCGCTATGTGCATACGCGATATGCGATTTGCGATTTTCGAGTTTCGAGTTTTCGAGTTTTCGATAAGCATATGCGTTATGCGCTTATGGGCTATGCACTATACGCATGCGCTATGTGCAAACGCGATATGCGTTATGCGCTATGTGCAAACGCGATATGCGATTTGCGATTTTCGATTTTCGAGTTTTCGAGTTTTCGATTTTCGAGTTTTCGATTTTCGATTTTCGATTTTCGATTTTCGGTTTCGAGTTTCGAGTTTTCGAGTTTCGAGTTTTCGATAAGCGATATTGCGTTATGCGCTAATGGGCTATGCACTATACTCTATGCGCTATGTGCATAACGCGACATGCGATTTTCGAGTTCGATTTTCGAGTTCGAGTTCGAGTTTTCGATTTTCGAGTTTTCGATAAGCGATATGCGTTATGCCGCTATGGGCTATGCCACTATACGCTATGGCGCTATGTGCATAACGCGATATGGCGATTTTCGATTTTCGAGTTTTCGATTTTCGAGTTTTCGATAAGCGATTGCGTTATGCGCTAATGGGCTATGCACTATACGCTACGCGCTATGTGCATAACGCGATAATGCGATTTTCGATTTTCGATTTTCGATTTTCGATTTTCGATTTTCGATTTTCGAGTTTTTCGATAAGCGATATGCGTTATGGCGCTATGGGCTATGCACTATACGCCTATGCGCTATGTGCATAACGCGATATGCGATTTTCGATTTTCGATTTTCGAGTTTCGAGTTTTCGATAAGCGATATGCGATATGCGTTATCGCTATGGGCTATGCACTATACGCTATGCGCTATGGTGCATAACGCGATATGCGATTTTCGATTTTCGAGTTCGAGTTTCGAGTTTCGAGTTTTTCGATAAGCGAATGCGTTATGCGCTATGGGGCTATCACTATACGCTATGCGCATGTGCATAACGCGATATGCGTTATGCGCTATGGCATAACGCGATATGGCGATTTTCGATTTTCGATTTTCGATTTTCGAGTTTTTCGATAAGCGATATGCGATATGCGTTAGCGCTATGGGCTAATGCACTATACGCTATGCGCTATGTTCATAACGCGATATGCGATTTTCGATTTTCGATTTTCGAGTTTTCCGAGTTTTCGATAAGCGATATGCGTTTTCGATTTTCGATTTTTCGATAAGCGTATGCGTTATGCGCTATGGGCCTATGCACTATACTCTATGCGCTATGTCATAACGCGATATGCGATTTTCGATTTTCGAGTTTTCGATAAGCGATATGCGTTATGCGCTATGGCTATGCACTATAACGCTATGCGCTATGCGCTATGTGCATACGCGATATGCGATTTGCGATTTTCGAGTTCGATTTTCGAGTTTTCGATAAGCGATATGCGTATGCGCTATGGGCTATGCACTATGCGCTATGGCTATGCACTATACGCTATCGCTATGTGCATAACGCGATATGCGATTTGCGATTTTCGATTTTCGGTTTCGAGTTTTCGATAAGCGATATGCCGTTATGCGCTATGGGCTAATGCACTATACGCTATGCGCTATGCGCTATGCGCTATGCGCTATTGCATAACGCGATATGCGATTTTCGATTTTCGAGTTCGAGTTTCGAGTTTCGAGTTTTCGATAAGCGATATGCGATATGCGTTATGCGCTATGGGCTATGCCACTATACGCTATGCGCTATGCGCTATGTGCATAACGCGATATGCGTTATGCTCTATGGGCTATGCACTATCGCTATGCGCTATGGCATAACGCGATATGCGATTTTCGAGTTTTCGATTTTCGATTTTCCGAGTTTCGAGTTTCGAGTTTTTCGATAAGCGATATGCGTTATGCGCTATGGGCTATGCACTATGCGCTATGTTGCATAACGCGATATGCGTTATGCGCTATGGCATAACGCGATATTCGATTTTCGAGTTTCGAGTTTCGAGTTTTCGAGCTTTCGATAAGCGATATGCGTATGCGCTATGGGCTATGCACTAATACGCTATGCGCTTGTGCATAACGCGATATGCTATTTTCGATTTTCCGAGTTTCGAGTTTCGAGTTCGAGTTTCGAGTTTCGAGTTTCGAGTTTTCGAGCTTTCGATAAGCGATATGCGATATGCGTTATGCGCTATGGGCTATGCAACTATACGCTATGGCGCTATGTGCATACGCGATATGCGATTTGCGATTTTCGATTTTCGATTTTTCGATAAGCGATAGCGTTATGCGCTATGTGCATACGCGATATGCGTTATGCGCTATGGCTATGCACTATCGCTATGCGCTATGCGCTATGCGCTATGTGCTAACGCGATATGCGATTTTCGATTTTCGAGTTCGAGTTTTCGATAAGCGTATGCGTTATGCGCTATGGGCTATGCCTATACGCTATGCGCTATGCGCTATGCGCTATGGGCTATGCACTAACGCTATGCGCTAGTGCATAACGCGATATGCGTTTTCGATTTTCGAGTTTCGAGTTTCGAGTTTTCGATAAGCGATAATGCGTTATGCGCTATGGGCTATGCCTATACGCTATGCGCTATGTGGCATAACGCGATATGGCGATTTTCGATTTTCGAGTTTCGAGTTTTCGATAACGATATGCGTTATGGCGCTATGGGCTATGCACTATGCGCTATGTGCAAACGCGATATGCGTTATGCGCTATGGTGCATAACGCGACATGCGATTTTCGATTTTCGAGTTTTCGATTTTCGAGTTTTCGATTTTCGATTTTCGATTTTTCGATAAGCGTATGCGTTATGCGCTATGGGCTATGCACTTACGCTATGCGCTATGTGCAAACGCGATATGCGATTTTCGATTTTCGAGTTCGAGTTTCGAGTTTCGAGTTTCGAGTTTCGACCTTTCGATAGCGATATGCGTTATGCGCTAATGGGCTATGCACTATACGCTACGCGCTATGTGCATAACGCGATATCGATTTTCGATTTTCGATTTTCGAGTTTTCGATTTTCGAGTTTTCGATAAGCGATATGCGTTATGGCGCTATGGGCTATGCACTATACGCTATCGCTATGTGCATAACGCGACATGCGATTTTCGATTTTCGATTTTCGAGTTTCGAGTTTCGAGTTTCGACCTTTCGATAAGCGAATGCGTTATGCGCTATGGGCTATGCCACTATACGCTATGCGCTAATGTGCATAACGCGATTGCGATTTTCGAGTTCGATTTTCGAGTTCGAGTTTTCGATTTTCGAGTTTTTCGATAAGCGATATGCGTATGCGCTATGGGCTATGCAACTATACGCTATGCGCTATTGCATAACGCGACATGCGATTTTCGATTTTCGAGTTTCGAGTTTTCGATTTTCGAGTTTCGACCTTTCGATAAGCGATATGCGATATGCGTTATCGCTATGGGCTATGCAACTATACGCTATGCGCTATGCGCTATGTCATAACGCGATATGCGATTTTCGATTTTCGAGTTTCGAGTTTCGACCTTTCGATAAGCGATAATGCGTTATGCGCTTGGGCTATGCACTATACGCTTATGCGCTATGTGCATACGCGATATGCGTTTTCGATTTTCGAGTTTCGAGTTTCGAGTTTTCGATAAGCGATATGCGTTATGCGCTATGGCTATGCACTATACGCTAGCGCTATGTGCATAACGCTATATGCGATTTTCGATTTTCGAGTTTTCGATTTTCGAGTTTTCGATAAGCGATATGCGTTATGCCGCTATGGGCTATGCACTATACGCTATGCGCTATGGCTATGCACTATGCGCTATGTCATAACGCGATATCGATTTTCGATTTTCGATTTTCGAGTTTCGAGTTTCGACCTTTCGATAGCGATATGCGTTATGCGCTATGGCTATGCACTATCGCTATGCGCTATGCGCTATGTGCATAACGCGATAATGCGATTTTCGATTTTCGAGTTTTCGAAAGCGATATGCGATATGCGTTATCGCTATGGGCTATGCACTATACCTATGCGCTATGTGCATAACGCGATATGCGATTTTCGATTTTCGAGTTTTCCGAGTTTCGAGTTTTCGATAGCGATATGCGTTATGCGTTATGGGCAATGCACTATACGCTATGCGCTATGTGCATAACGCGATATGCGATTCTCGATTTTCGAGTTTTGATTTTCGAGTTTTCGATAAGCGATATGCGTTATGCGCTATGGGCTATGCACTATACGCTATGCGCTATGTGCATAACGCGATATGCGATTTTCGATTTTCGAGTTTCGAGTTTCGAGTTTCGAGTTTCAAGTTTCGACCTTTCGATAAGCGATATGCGTTATGCGCTATGGGCTATGCACTATACGCTATGCGCTATGTGCAATAACGCGATATGCGATTTTCGATTTTCGAGTTTTCCGAGTTTCGAGTTTTCGATAAGCGTATGCGTTATGCGCTATGGGCTATGCACTATACGCTATGCGCTATGTGCATAACGCGATATGCGATTTTCGAGTCTCGAATTTCGAGTTTTCGATAAGCGATATGCGTTATGCGCTATGGGCTATGCACTATACGCTATGCGCTATGTGCTAACGCGATATGCGATTTTCGATTTTCGAGTTTTCGAGTTTTCGATTTTCGAGTTTTCGAAAGCGATATGCGTTATGCGCTATGGGCTTATGCACTATACGCTAGCGCTATGTGCATACGCGATATGCGATTTTCGATTTTCGATTTTCGAGTTTCGAGTTTCGAGTTTTCGATTTTCGAGTTTTCGATAGCGATATGCGTTATGCGCTATGGGCATGCACTATACGCTATGCGCTATGGCTATGCACTATGCGCTATGTGCATAACGCGACATGCGATTTTCGATTTTCGATTTTCGATTTTCGAGTTTTCGATAGCGATATGCGTTATGCGCTATGGGCTATGCCTATACGCTATGCGCTATGCGCTATGCGCTATGCGCTATGTGCATAACGCGATATGCGATTTTCGATTTTCGATTTTCGAGTTTTCGATTTTCGAGTTCGAGTTTTCGATAAGCGATATGCGTTAATGCGCTATGGGCTATGCACTATACGCTATGCGCTATGTGCATAACGCGATATGCGATTTTCGAGTTCGAGTTTCGAGTTTTCGATAAGCGATTATGCGTTATGCGCTATGGGCAATGCACTATACGCTATCGCTATGTGCATAACGCGACATGCGATTTTCGATTTTCGAAGTTTCGAGTTTTCGATTTTCGATTTTTCGATAAGCGATATGCGTATGCGCTATGGCTATGCACTATACGCTAGCGCTATGTGCATAACGCGATATGCGATTTTCGATTTTTGACTTTCGAGTTTCGAGTTTCGACCTTTCGATAAGCGATATGCGATATGCGTTATGCGCTATGGGCTATGCACTATACGCTATGCGCTATGTGCATAACGCGAATATGCGATTTTCGATTTTTCGAGTTTTCGATTTTCGAGTTTTCGATAAGCGATATGCGTTAATGCGCTATGGGCTATGCACTATACGCTATGCGCTATGTGCATAACGCGACATGCGATTTTCGATTTTCCGAGTTTCGAGTTTCGAGTTTCGACCTTTCGATAGCGATATGCGTTCTGCGCTATGGGCTATGCACTATACGCTATGGCGCTATGTGCATAACGCGATATGCGATTTTCGATTTTCGAGTTTCGAGTTTCGACCTTTCGATAAGCGATATGCGATTTTCGATTTTTCGATAAGCGATATGCTTATGCGCTATGGGCCTATGCACTATACGCTATGCGCATGTGCATAACGCGATATGCGATTTTTCGATTTTCGAGTTTCGAGTTTCGAGTTTTCGATAAGCGATATGCGTTATGCGCTATGGCAATGCACTATACGCTATGCGCTATGTGCATACGCGATATGCGTTTTCGATTTTCGAGTTTTCGATTTTCGAGTTTTCGATAAGCGATATGCGTTATGCGCTATGGGCTATGCACTATAACGCTATGCGCTATTGCATAACGCGATATTCGATTTTCGATTTTCGAGTTCGATTTTCGAGTTCGAGTTTCGAGTTTT
>JAGSMZ010000379.1:0-14996 GCA_029286645.1 Papilio protenor
CATATCGGCTTATCGAAAACCGAAATTCGAAACCTCGAAATCGAAAAAACGCATATGCGTTATGCACTAGCGATAGAGTATAGTGCATAGCCATAGCGCATAACGCATATCGACTTTCGAAAGCTCGAAACCGAAAACTCGAAAATCGCAAATCGCATTCGCGTTATGTACATAGCGCAGAAGGACATACCCCCATAGCGCATACGCATATCGCTTATCGAAAACTCGAAAATCGAAAACGCTATCGCGTTATGCCACATAGCGCATAGCGTATAGTGCATAGCCCATTAGGCATAAACGCCATATCGCTTATCGAAAACTCGAAAATGAAATCGCACGATCGCGTTAGCACATTAGCGGCAAGCGTATAGTGCATAGCTCATAGCGCATAACGCATATGCCTTATCGAAAACTCGAAAATCGAAAATCGAAAATCGCATTATCGTGTTATGCACATAGCGCAAGCGTAAGTGATAGGCCCATTAGCGAAACGCATATCGCTTATCGAAAACTCGAAACTCGAAACTCGAAAAATCGCTTATCGCGTTATGCACAAGCGCATAGGCGTATAGTGCAAAGCCCATAGCGCATAACGCAGATCGCTTATCGAAAACTCCGAAAATCGAACTCGAAAATCGGAAAACGCATACGCGTTATGCACATAGCGCATAGCGTATAGTGCATCGCCCATAGCGCATAACGCCACACCGCTTATCGAAAGCTCGAAACTCGATGAAACTGAAAATCGGCAAATCGCATATCGCGTTATGTACATAGCGCATAGTGCATACCCATCGCCATAACGCATATCGCTTATCGAAAACCAAAATCGCATATAGGTATGCACATAGCGCATAGCCATAAGCGCATAACGCATATCGCTTATCGAAAGCTCAAAACTCGAAACTGAAATCGCAAATAGCATATCGCGTTGCACATAGCGCATAGCGTATGGCATAGCCCATAGGCGCATAAACGAATAATCGCTTATCGAAGAAAACTCGAAAATCGAAACTCGAAAATCGAAAAAATCGCATGTCGCGTTATGCACATAGCGCATTTAGCGTATAGTTGCATAGCCCATAGCGCATAACGCATATAGCTTATCGAAAATCTAAACTCGAAAATCGAAATCAGAAAATCGAAAATCGCATTATCGCGTTATGAACATAGACGCATAGCGTATAGTGCATAGCCCATAGCGCATAACGCAATTATCGCTTATCGAAAAACTACGGAAACTCGAAACTCAAAAATCGCCAAAATCGCATATCGCGTTATGCACATAGCGGCATAGACGTAGAGTGCAGTAGACCATAGGCGCCATAACTCATATCGCTTATCGAAAAGGTCGAAAACTCGAAACTAGAAACTCGAAAATCGAAAATCGCATATCGCGTTATGCACATAGCGCATAGCGTATACGTTGCATAGCCCATAGCGCATACGCAGATCGATTATCGAAAACTCGAAAACTAGAAACTCGAAAATCGAAAATCTGCATATCGCTTTTAGCACATAGCGCATAGCGTATAGTGCATAGCCCATAGCGCATAACGCATACGAAAACTCGAACTCGAAACTCTAACAAAATCGGAAACATCGCAATATCGCTTATGCACATCGCGCTAGGTATAACGCATATCTCTTATCGCAAACTCGCAATTCGAAACTCGCAAAATCGAAAATCAGAATATTGCATATCGCGTTATGCACATAGCGCATAGCGTATAGTGCATAGCCCTAGCGCATACTGCATATCGCTTGCGAAACTCTAATTCATAAACTCGAAAATCAAAAATCGAAAATCGAAAATCGCATATTCGCGTATGCACATAGACGCACAATAGCGTATAGTGCATAGCCCATAGCGCATAACGCACATCCGCTTACGAAAACCTCAAATTCGAAATCGAAAATCAAAAATCGCATACGACGTTATTCACATAGCCATCAGCGTATAGTGCATAGCCCAATAGCGGCATAACGCACATCGCCTTATCGAAAACTCGAAGTCGAAATCGAAAATCGATAATCGCATCTGACGGTTATATCACATAGCGCATAGCGTATAAGTCATAGCCATACGCATACGCATATGCTATCGAAAACTCGAAAATCGAAAATCGAAATCGAAAATCGCATATCGCGATTATGCACATGCGCAATAGCGTATAAGGGCATACCCTAGCGCATAACGCACCATCGCACTATCTAAAACTCGAAATTCGAAAATCGAAAATCAAAAATCGCTATCGCGTTATGCACTAGCGCATAGCGTATCGTGCATAGCCCATAGCAATAACGCATATCGCTATCGAAAACTCGAATTCTAAAATTCAAGCTCGAAACATCGAAAATCGAAACTCGCATATCGCGTTATGTACATAGCGCATAGCGTATAGTCATAGCCCAGAGCGCATAGCGCATATCTCTTATCGAAAGCTCTAAATCGAACTCGAAAATCGAAACTTCGATATCGCTTTAATGCACATAGCGCATAGCGTATAGTAGCATAGCCCTAGCGCATAACGCAACTATCGACTATCGAAATCGACATCAAAAATCGAAAATCGAAATCTGCATATCGCGTTATGCACATAAGCGCATACCGTATAGTGCATAGCCCATAGCGCATACGCACATCGCTTATCGAAAACTCGAATCGAAATCGAAATCAAAATCGCATATCGCGTTATGCACATAGCGCATAGCATTATAGTGCACGCCCAAGCACATAACGCCAATCGCTTATCGAAAACTCGAAATTCAAAATTCCTAAACTCAAAATCGAAAAAATCGAAAATCGCATAACGCGTTATGTACATAGCGCATAGCGTATATGCATAGATGATCCCATAGCGCATACCATATCGCTTATCGAAAGTCGGACAATTCGACTCGAAAATCGAAAATCGCATATCGCGTTATGCACATAGCGCATGCGTATGGGCATAAGCCCATAGCGGATAACGCATCATCGCTTATCGAAAACTCCGAAAATCAAAATCGAAAATCGATATCGCGGGTATGCACTAGCGCATAGCGTATAGTGCCATAGCCCATAGCGCCTAACGCATATCGCGTAATCCTCACACTCGAATTCGAAATTCGAAACTCTCAAATCGAAAATCGCATATCCGTTTATGCACACTAGCGCACATAGCGTATAGTGCATAGGCCCATACGCATAACGCATATCGATTATCTAAAAACTCGAAAATCAAAATCGAAATCGAAAATCGCATATCCGCGTATGCACATAGCGCCTAGCGTATAGTGCCTGCCCAATAGCGCCTAATCCTCGCTTATACGAAAACTCGAAATCCGAAAATCGAAAATTCAAAAATCGGCATATCCGTTAAATGCACTAGACGCATGCGTATAGTGCATAGCCCATAGCACATAACGCATATACGCTTATCTAAAATCGAAATTCGAAATTCAAACTCGAAAATCGTCAAAATCGAAAATCGCATATCGCGTTATGTACATAGCGCATAGCGTATAGTGGCCATAGCCCATAGCGCATAACGCAATATCGCTTTCGAAAGCTCGAATCGAACTCCGAATCGCAAATCGCATATCGCGTATGACCAATCGCGCAAGCGTATAGTGCCTAGCCCATCGCGGATAACGCATCTCGCTATCGAATCTCGACCAAATCGAACAAATCGAAAATCGCATATTTCCGTTATGCCCATAGCGCATAGCGATAGTGGATGCCCATAGCGCCTAACGCAATATCGCTTATACGAAACTCGAAATTCGAAAGTCGAACTCGAAATCGAAAATCGCATCATCGCGTTATGAATAGCGCATAGCGTATAGGGCAAAGCCCATAGCGCATACGCCTATCGAACTTATCGAAACCGAAAATCAAAAATCGAAATCGAAAATCGCATACTGCGTTATCTCCATAGCGCATAGCGTGTTAGTGGCACGTCCCATAGGCATACGCACATCGCTTATGAAAACTTCGAAATTCGAAAATCGAAATCAAAATCGCATATCGCGTTTATTCACATATGCGCATAGGGATATGCATAGCCCATACGGCATAACGCATATCGCTTATCGAAAGGTCGAAACTAGAACTCAAAATAGAAAATCGCATATCGCATATGCACCTAGCCGGCATAGCGTTAGTGCATAAGGCCCATATCGCATAACGCATATCTCTTATCAAACTCGAAAACTCGTAACTCGAAACGAAAATCGCAATCTCGCCGTCATGCACATGCGCATACGTATAGTTCATAGCCATAGCGCATACGCCTATCGCTTATCGAAAGGCGCAACTCTAAACTCGACAACTCGAAAATAGCATATCGCGTTATGCACAAGCGCATAGCGTAATGTGCATAGCCCATAGCGCATAATCCTATCGCTTTCAAAACTCGAATTGAATTCGGCTTATCGCGTTATGCACATAGCGCCATAGCGTATAGTGACATAGCCCATAGCTGAATACGCATATCGCTTATCGAAAACTCGAAAATCGAAAATCGAAATCGAAAATCGACATATCGCGTTATGCACATAGCGTCATAGCGTATATTGCATAGCCCATAGCCATAACGCATATCTTATCGAAAACTCGAAAACTCGAAAATCGAAAATCGCATATCGCGTTATGGCACATAGCGCATAGTCGATAGTGCATAGCCCATAGCGCATAACGCATATCGCTATCGAAAACTCGAAATTCAAAACTCGAACATCGAAAATCGAAAAATCGCATATCGCGTATGCACATGGTCATAGCGTAAGTGCCATATAGCCCCTAGCGCATAACCATATCGCTTCTCCGAAGGTCGAAACTCGAAAATCGAAAATCAAAATCTCATATCGCGTTATGCACATAGTCGATAGCGATATGCAAGGCCCATGAGCGCATACTCATATCGCTTATCGCAAAACTCGAAATATCGAAAATTCTAACCTCGAAATCGAAAATCTAAAAATCCATATCGCGGGTCTGCACACAGCGCATAGCGTATATTGCATAGCCCATAGCGCTAACGCATATCGCTTATCGAAAACTCGAAAATCGAAATCAAAAATCGCATATCGCGTATGGCACATAGCGCAGAGCGTATAGTGCGAGCCCATAGCGCATAACGCATATCGCTTATCGAAACTCAAATCGAATTCGAACTCGAATCGACAATCGGCATTCACGTTATGCCATCGTCGCATAGCGTATAGTGCATAGCCCATAGCGCATAACGCATATCGGATTATCGAAAACTCGAAATCAAAATCGAAAATCGGAAAATCGCATATCGCGTTATGCACATAGCGCATAGCGTTAGTGCATAGCCCATAGCGGCATAACGCACATCGCCTTATCGAAAACTCAATTCGAAAATCGAAACTCAAAAAGCGCTATCGCGTTATGCCCATATCGCTAGCGTATAGTGCACAGCCCATAGCGCATACTGCATAATCGCTTATCGAAAACTCTAAATTCAAATTCTAAACTCGAAATCGAAAATCGAAAATCGCAATATCGCGTTATGCACATAGCCGCATAGCGTATAGTGGGCTAGCCGCATAGCGCAACGCATATCGCTTATCGAAACTCGAAATTCGAAAACGAAAATCAAAATCGCATATCGCGTTATGCACATAGCGCATAGCTTATAGTGCCATATGCCCATAGCGCATACGCATATCGCTTTCGAAAACTCGAAAATTCGAAATTCTAAACTCGAAAATCGAAAATCGAAAACGCATATCGCCGTTATGCACATAGCGCATAGCGTATAGTGCATAGCCTATAGCGCATCACGCATACGCTTATCGAAAACTCGAAATCGAAAATCGAAAATTCGCATATCTCGTTATGCACATAGCGCATAGAGTCGTATGTGGGCTAGCCCATAGTCGCATAACGCATATCGCTTATCGAAAACTCGAAAATCGAAAATCGTAATCGAACATCGAAAATCGCTATCGCTTTATGCACATAGCGCATAGCTGTATAGTTGCATAGCCCATCCAGCGCATAACGCATATCGACTTTCAAAACTCGAAATGCTAAACTAGAATCGAAATCCCAAAACTAAAACGTAGGGACACCTCGCCGGAACAAGATCTAACCAAAGCCCACCCGCCAATGAACCACCCCGGGCGTCAGAGCACACCGTAAGCCAGTCGCCTCGCCTCACACCATACCCCGTCCCGAGATGAAAAAGCCTGTACGGGGAAGCACCCCCCAGCCCCTGAAGGTAACACGGCTACGTACCCAAACCCCTATACAAAGTGTATCTGGAAACTCGGCTGTGGGCAGGCCAGAGGGGGGGTGTGCAGACCACCCCCCCACATTAATACATGCGGGGCGGAAAGGCACAAGTTGGAATCCGAAAAGCCACCTCGCGCTCCAGGACCCGTCAAACCACGCGGTCAAAACACAAGTTGCATGGCGAAAACAAGACCCCCCGCAGGACGAGGTAAACTTAGCGCTTATCTCCCAAACAATCAGCCTCAGAGGCAGGTGAAGCTACCCGCAACAAGGCGGAGCCGTAGCTCCGCGCAACGCCGGTGGGAAAACCCAACATAGACCTAGAATAGATAAGGAATGCCACGGCCGGGCAACACCGATCGAGGGAACGAACGTGACGAAGCTCGACCTACCGACGACGCAAGGTTGAAGGCGGCACCGCCAGCTGGCCACACAATAAACTGGCGGATTCTTTTGAGCGGAGAGGCCGCAGACAAAGCGGGAACTGGCGAAGAAAAACAAACAAATCTGCGGAATAAGAAACACCAATAATCCGCGCGGCCGCCTATAGCCAGCCCAGCCAAACCCCAAAAAGGGTCACTCCAAAGGCCGCCACAAACCAACAGACAAAGCAATATACTACAGGCGGGCGAAACATCAGCCCAGAATACGCGCCTGGGCCGAGGCCCTTGCAAAGCGCGAGGCAGAGGGTACCCAATGAAGACAAAAACGATCGCGCAGGCGGGGACAAAAAGCACCAGGCAGAGCCCCAACAAGCCCAAACTCCCCAAGGTGACCCTGGTCAGAGCTTCGAGAATACGAAGAAGAGCCAATTGTCACAGACACGAGGCAACCAACCCCAAGAACGTAGGACCCCGATTAATGAATGGAGGGGCAGGATAGCAGGGAAGTGAGAGCCAACGCTTCTAAAACTAACGCACCCGGCCAGGTGAACAGGCCGAAAGCAGAGGCCCGGAGGCACTTCGCCTATAGCCAGCATTAACTCGGAAGTGCAGGAGCCAAGCAGAAAATCGCCGAAGAACAAGGTTCACCAGCGTAGCGGACGGGTGCATAAGCAACCCCAATGGGGAAACCGCCATCTCACCAGGGCAGGGAGCCCAAGTCGAGACAGGGCGACAAGCGCGGATGAAAGCTGGACGACACAAGACGCATGGGGGAGAAAGGACCCTACCAAGAATAAACGGGGGCGGAATATCGGAAGAGCCGTGACGAGCACGATAACACGCACCCTAGGGGTCCCCATCTGAAAACCTCATCGCCGGCGCGACGAGGCCCGTGACCAGAGCCCCCCGGCCCCTCGCCGGAAGATAACAGACAAGGAGCGTAAACACAACTCCACGACAGGATCGTAAGCTGTCCCTCGCAATCGACACAGTCGCAGAAAAACCCCCTAGAGCAATCAAGCCCCGGCCAGCTAGGGACCACCTTCCAAGCCAGAAAAAGCCCGAACCAACTAGGAGGACTGAGGTCAAGAACACTCAAAAGAACGGCAATACTGTGACGAACATCCATAGGATAACCAGGCGAGCCATTGTAGCGGTCTCAAACGAGTAAGGGCCACACCAGCAACAGGGAGGATCCCAATCTCACCCCGCCCCGCACCCACCGCGGAGCATGGACGCTAAACAGCGTCGCACATCAACGAGCGCTGGAGGGACGAGGCCACAGAGGGAGGGGAGGACCCCGCCCATCCACAACCCCCCCTCGCATCATACCACCTGATGCAACCAGAGTAAGCTCCGGGCGCACGGGACGCTCCGAACCAGGGACAGCTCCCTTGAGGGGCAGTCGCTCAACACACTCGGAAGGACAAGAACATGACACCATGCACCCGCCACATCGACGCCCTCCGCATATCTGCGTTATACACATAGCGCATAGCGTATAGTGCTAGCCCTAGCGCATAACGGGATATCGCTTATCAAAAGCTCGAGAATCGAAATTCGAAAATTGAAAATCGTTATTCGCGTCATGCACAGAGCACGCATAGTGATAGCACCATAGCGCATAACGCATATCGCTTACGAAATGTCGAAACTCGAAATCGAAAAATCGCATATCGCACGTTTATGCACATAGCACGCATAACGCATATCGCTTATCGAAGACTCGAGAATCGAAATTCGAAAATTGAAAAGCGCTTATCGCGTTATGCACATAGCGACATAGTGCCTAGCCCATAGCAGCATAACTCATATCGACTTATCGAAAGGTCGAAACTCGAAAACTCGAAAATCGCATAACGCGTATATCACATAGCGCATAGCGTATCGGCATAGCCCATAGCGCATACGCATACACACTTATCGAAAACTCAAAATCGAAACTCGAAAATCGAAACTCGAAAATCGAAACATCGCATATCGCTTTGCACATAGCGCATGCGTATAGTGCGTACCCATACGCATAACGATATCGCTTTATTCGAAAACTCGAAACTCGAAACTCGAAAATCGCAACTCAAAATCGAAATCGATATCGCGTTATGCACATAGCGCATAACGCATATCGCTTATTCGAAACTCGAGAATCGAAATTCGAAATTGAAAATCGCTATCGCGTTAATGCACATAGCCGCATATGGCATAGTGCATAGCCCATAGCTCATACGCATATCGCTTATCGAAACTCGAAATTCGAAATCTAAACTCGAAAATCGAAATCGAAAATCGCATAGCGCTTTATGCACATAGCGCATAGTCGTATAGTGCATAGCCCATACGCATACGCATATCGCTTATCGAAGCTCGAAATTCGAAACTCGAAAATCGAAAATCGCATATCGCGTTCTGCACAAAAAAAAATAGCGCCTACGTATAGTGCATACCCATACGCATAACGCTATCGCTTATCGAAAACTCGAAATCGAAAATCGAAATCGAAAATCGCAATAATCGGCGTTATGCAACATAGCGCCTAGCGTAGAGTGCAATAGCCCATAGCGCATAACGCTATCGCTTATCGAAACTCGAAAACTCGAAATCGAATCGCATATCGCGTTATGCACATGCGCTAGCTTATATGCATAGCATAGCGCATAACTCATACCTTATCGAAAACTCGAAATTCACAACTCGAAAATCGAAAATCGAAAATCTGCATATCGCGTTATGCACATAGCGCCTAGCGTATAGTGATACCCATAGGGCATAACCGCATATCACTTATCGAAAACTCGAAATTCGAAACCCGAAAATCGCATATCGCGTTATGCACATAGCGCATAGAGTATAGTGCATAGCCCAAGCGCATAACGCATATCGATTATCGAAAACTCGAAAACTCGCAACTCGAAAATCGAAAATCGCATATCGACGTTAAGCTAACATAGCACGCATAGCGGTATAGTGGCACTAGCCCATAGCGCATAACGCCTATCGAAAACTCGAAAACCTCGAAACTCGAAACACAAAAATCGAAAAATCGGCACATATCGCGTTAATGCTGCACAAGACGCATAGCGTATAACGCATATCGCTTATCGAAAACATCGAAATCGAAACTCGAAAATCGAAACGAATATTGCATATCGCGTTATGCACATGCGCATCGCGTAGAGTAAACACATAGTCCCATATCGCATACTGTGGCAATATCTCTTATCGAAAACTCGAAATTCGAAACTCGAAAATCAAAAATCGAAAATCGAATATCGCATATCGCGTTATGCAATCATAGCGCATAGCGATAGTGGATTAGCCCATAGCGCATACTGCAATATTCGCTTTATCGAAAACTCGAATATCGAAATTCTAAACTCGAAAATTCGAAAATCGAAAATCGCATATGCTTGCACATATCGCATAGCGTATCGTGCATAGCCCTAGCGCATAACCAATCGCTTATCGACAACTCGAAATTCGAACATCGAAAATCAAAAATCGCATCATCGCGTATGCACAGCGCATATCGTATATGGTCATCCCCGCATAGCGACTACTGCATCCGCTTAATCGAAAACATCGAAACGAAAATCGAAAATCCATATCGCGTATTCACAAGCGCATAGCGAAGTGCAGCCCATAGCGCATAACGCATAGCGCTTATCGAAGCTCGAAAATTCGAAACATCAAAAATCGCATATCGCGTTTATGCACATAGCGCATAGCGTATAGTGCATAACCCATCGCATACTGCCATAGCGCTTATCGCAAACCTCGAAATTCGAAATTCTAAACTCGACACACATCGAAATCGAAAATCTCAATATTCGCGTTATGCACATAGCGCATAGCGTATAGTAGCATAGCCCATAGCGCATAACGGCATATCGCTTATCGAAAACTCAAATTCGAACTCTAAATCGCATATCGTGCGTTATTCACATAGCGACATAGCGTATAGTTGCATCGCCCATAGCGCTATAACGCATATCGCTTATGCGAAAACTCGAAAATCGAAAATCGAAAATCGAAAATCGCATATCGCGTTATGCCTAGACGCATAGCATAGTGCATAGCCCATAGCGCATAACGCATATCGCTATTCGAAAACTCGAAACTACGAAGACTCGAAAATCGAAATCACATATCGCGTTAGCACATAGCGCATAGCGTATAGGCTAGCCCATAGCGCATACGCATATCGCTTATCAAAAACGCGAAATTCGAAACTAGAAATCGAAAATCGCAAAATCGCATATAACGCGTTATGCACATAGCGCATAGCGTTATTGCATAGCCATAGCGCATAACGCATATCGCTTATCGAAACTCGAAACCGAAAATCGAAAATAGCATATCGCGATTAGCACATAGCGGCCCATGACGTGATATGCATAGCCCATACGCATAACGCATATCGCTTATCAAAAACTCGAATTCAAACTCGAAATCGAAAAATCGAAAATCGCATATCGCGTTATCAACATAGCGCTAGCGTATAGTGCATGCCCATAGCGCATAACGCTATCGCTTATCAAAACTCGAAAACTCCGAAAATCGAAAATCGCATATCGCGTTATGCACATAGCGCCTAGCGTAGTGCATAGGCCCATGCGCATCACGCATATCGCTATCGAAAACTCCAACTCGAAAATCGAAAATCGCCATATCGCGTTTGCACATCCGCATGCGATAAAATAGTGCAAGCCCATAGCGCATACAGCATCCACGATTATGAAAACTCGAAAACTCGAACTCGAAAATCGAAAACGCCTATCGCTGTAAGCAACATATCGCGGCGTATAGTGCATAGCCCTAGCGCCTAACGCAATATCGCTTTCCGAAACTCGAAATTCGAAACTCGATAAATCGAAAATCGCATACGCGTTAAAGCACATAGCGCTAGCGTATAGTGCATCTCCCACTGCGCAATAACGCATATCGAACACTCGAAAACTCCAAACTCAAACTCAAAACGAAGAATCGCATATCGCTGTTATGCACATAGCGCAAAATATCGTAATAGTGCAAGCCCATAGCGCATAACGCGTATCGCTTATCGAAACTCGAAATTCCGAAACTCGAAAATCGAAAATCGATATTGCAATATCGCGTTATCACATAGCCGCATAGCGTATAGTGCATAGCCCAGAGCGCATAACGCATATCGCTTATCTGAAAATCGAATTATCGAATCGAAAAGCGACATAATCCGTTATGCACATAGCGCATAGCGTATGAGTGCATAGCCCTAGCCGCATAGGCGCATAACCCAATATCGCTTACGAACTCGAAACTCGAAAATCGAAAATCGCATATCGCGTTATCACATAGCGGGCATAGCGTATAGTGCATAGCCCATAGCGCATAACGCCTCGCTTATCAAAACCCGAAATTGCGAACTAGAAATCGAAAATCGAAAACGCATATCGCGTTATGCACATCGCCGCACTAGCGATAGTGCATATCCCTATAGCGCATAACGGATATCGCTTACGAAAGCTCCGAAACTCGAAAATCGAAAAGAGCATATCGTCGTTATCACATAGCCATACGTATGTGCATATCCCATAGCGCATACGCATATCGCTTCAAAAACTCGAATTCGAAATCGAAAATCCGCATATCGGATTATGCACATAGCGCATAGCGTATAGTGCATAGCCCAGATACCCCCCACTCGCATAACTCATATCGCGTTATCGAAAACTCTAATTCGAATTCGAAACGCGAAAATCGAAAATCGCAGATCGGACTTCTGCACATAGCGCATAGCGTAGTGCACATACCCATAGCGCATAACCAATATCGCTTATCGAAAACTCGAAAACTCGAAATGCGAAAATCGCATATCCGCGATTATGCCATACGCATAGCGTATATTGCATAGCCCATAGCGCATAGACGCCATATCGCTTATCGAAAACCTCGAAATCGAAAAGTCGCATATGCGTTATGCACATAGCGCATACGTATAGTGCATACCCCATAGCGCATAACGCATATCGACTTATCGAAAACTCGAAATTCGAAACTCTACAAATCGCATATCGCGTTATTCACATAGCGCTAGCTATAGTCATACCCATAGCGCATAAGCATATCGATTATCGAAAAACTCTAAAGACTCGAAAAAACTCGAAAATCGAATCGCATATCTGCGTTAAGCACATAGCGCATAGGCGTATAGTTGCATAAGCCATACGCATAACGCAAATATCGAAACTCGAAAACTCGAAACTCGAAAATCCAAAAATCGAAAATCCATATCGCGTTGCACTAGCGCATAGCTAATAGAGCATAGCCCATCCGCGCATAACTCATATCGCTTATCGAAAACTCGAAATTCGAAACTCGAACCGAAAATCGAAATCGCATATCGCGTTTATGCAATTAATCCATAGCGTATAGGGCATAGCCCATAGCGCCCATAACTCATATCGCTTATCGAAAACTCGAAATTCGAAACTCGAAAATCGAAAATCGAAAATCGCATAGAGTTATGCATAGCGCAAGCGTATAGGGCATAGCGAATTAACGCATATCCGTTTATCGACAACGAAAACGAAAGGCATATCGCGTTATACCATAGCGCATAGGCATAACGCATAGCGCTAGTGATAGCGCAAAGATATCGCTTATCGAAAACTAGAAATTCGAACTCGAAAATCGAAAATCGAAAATCGCATATCGCGTTATGCAAATAGCGCATAGCGTATAGTGCAGATTGTTAGAGCATATCGCTTATCGAAAACTCGAAAACTAGAAAAATCGAATCGCCATATCGCGTTATGCACAATAGTGCAGGGCGTAGTGCCATAGTGCATAGTGATAGCGCCACCCGCATATCGTTTATCGAAATCGAAACTCGAAAATCGAAAATCGCATTTCTCGCGTTATACACATAGCGCATAGCGCATAGTGCATAGACGAATAACGCTATATCGCTTATCGAAAAACATCGAAATCGAAAATCGGAAATCGAAGAAATCGCATATCGCGTATGACACATTAGCGCATTAGCGTAGTGCATAGGCACTAAGGCATTAATTCATATCGTTATAGAACTCGGAAAATCGAAAATCGAAAATAGCATATCGCGTGATGACAAATAGCGCATGCGTTATAGTGCAGTAGCCCCATTTAGCGCATTAACGAATATGCTTATCGAACTCGAAATTTGAAACCGAAAACGAAAATCGAAAATCGCATTATCGCGTAGCACAGCGTATAGTGCATAGCCCTAGCGCATCTAACGATATCGCTTAGCGAAAACTCGAAATTCGAAACTCGAAAATCCGAAAATCGAAAATCGCATATCCGTATGCACATGAGGCATAGCGTATAGTGCTAGGCTTAGAGCATAACAGCAACGTTTATCGAAAACTCGAAACCACGAAATCGACATCGCATATCGCGTTATACACATCGGCATTAGCGCATAGTGCATAGCGCATAAGCATAAACGCTTTCGAAAAATCGAAATTCGAAACCGAACAGTCGGAAAAATCGAAATGCATATCGCGTTGTTAGACACATGCGCATAGCGCATAACGCATAGCGCATAGTTGCATAGCGCATAACAGCATATCGGCTTATCGGAAAACTCGAATTCGAAACTCGAAAATCGAAAATCGAAAATCGCATATCGCGAATGCACATAACGTATAGGCAATCGTTATCGAAAACTCGAAACCTCTGAAAGCGAAAAATGCATTATCGCGTTATGCACATAGTGCATAGCGCATTACGTAACGCATATTCGCTTATCGAAACTTGAAACTCGAAAATCGCATATCGCGTTAGGCACATTAGCGCATGCGCATAGTGCATAGTGAATAGTGCATAGACGCATAACGAAGATCGCACATCGAAAACTCGAAAATCGCATATGCTTATCGAAAGGTCGAAAATCGAAACTCGAAAACTCGATAAATCGAAAATCGCATAACGCGGTATGCACATAGCGCATAGCGTATAGTGCATAGCCCTAAGCGCATAACGCATATCGCTTATCGAAGGTCGAAACTCGAAACTCGAAACTCGAAACTCGAAAATCGCATATCGCGGTATGCACATAGCGCATAGCGTATAGTGCATAGCCCATAGACATAACGCCATCGCTTATCGAAGCTCGAAAACTCGAAACTCGAAAATCAAAAATCGAATATCGCGTTATGCAATAGCGCATAGCGTAGAGTGCATAGCCCAAGCGCATAACGCATATCGCTATATCGAGGTCGAAAAACTTCGAAACCAGAAAATCGAAAATCGAATCGCATGTCGCGTTATGCAACATACGAATAGCGTATAGTGCATAGCCCATAGCGCATAACGCATATCGCTTATCGAAAACTCGAAAA